>JAHBMJ010002011.1:8830-23905 GCA_018398765.1 Chromera velia | reverse complement strand
GCGCCGAGCCGCAGCCCCGTCATTTTGAACTCAATGCGCTCTCATGCAATGACTCTTCATGAGTCGGATTACCTAATGCATGTGTATACAAACCTATATATATATATATATATGCATACCGGACCAATACACGCCCGGAGATCGAGGCGAGAAGAGTATACATATTTTGAATTAATTTTCGATCGCTTGCATGTCAATTTGGCTATATAGCTTAATTTGATCAGTTTCGATCGAGCCGTATATAAATCAAAAGGGTGCTCCGTTCGAACACTGATCATGCAGGTCGATTTGAACGACCTAGCCGAATGACCGATTGGTGGCTATCCAGTCTCCGCACTTCCCGCTTGCTCCACTTCCTGGCTTCCACTTGTCTACTCCCTATTGCTTAGGGTCTGGTTTCACCATCTCTAGTCAAGTTTACCACCCGCGGCCAAACCTGGCGAGTGCAGACTTCCGCAGGCGGCTTCACCTCCCCCCTCTTGGTTTGTCAACGGCAGATTCGTCGGCAGTCAAGGGGCCCCAGCTCCCATCTGCATCATCATGGTGAAGTACTACCCAGACCCCGACGTACCACCAGGTGAGTTGATGCATGCATGGCCCCCGGCCCGTCAGTCTGCTTGCAACCATAAGCGCAGATTCGAGAGAGCACAGTGGCATGCATGAATGCACCTCGTCGCAACGTATACACAGGATTGGTGTGTTGTGATGAGATCATTGGAAGGGAATGTCTACACGCGCGCCCGCACACACATACACCCACTCACACTCGCACTCGAACTCGCACTTGCACACACACACGCGAGAGAGAAGAGACCGATAGGTCCGTTTATATTCCCATGCAGAGAGTGTCTGAATGATGAGAGGGAGCAGGGAAGCCTTTTTCAGAGAGCCTCAGGGAGCATGAGACCATCTCCGTCCACTTTTTCCTTGCCTCTCTTTGTGTATCGGTGTATGTATGCCTCTTTGCGTCCCCATGTGTGTGTGCAGAGTTCTGGCTCGTTGATTACGATGAGGAGGAGGAGGGTGAGTCAATCCATGTATATATGTCCCAGGGCTCCCGGTCTGTCTGTTTGCAACAATAACCATGCAAGGATCAAGACTTTCGTGCATCTCTGCCTCCCGGCAACTCGAACAGGACTCTGCAGAGTGACATGCAGGACTGGGTCTTGTTACAAGAGAAAATTGGCGCATGATGAGGCAATTCACAAGCAATGTCTGCACGCACACATACATGCAGATACACACACACACACACACACACACACACAGAGAGAGAGAGAGACAGAGACAGAGACAGAGAGAGAGAGAGAGAGAGAGAAAGAGAGAGAGAAAGAGAGAGAGAGAGAGAGAGAGAGAGAGCATCTTGCGCAGGCACAAACCAACTGATTGAGCTTCAAAAGGGGAACAAAAGGAAAACAGCCATCACAACACGATAGATACCCACCCGTCCAGTACCCCACATGACGCCATGCCTCCATCTCTCCAAATTGAAATGTTTCCCCGGAAGGTCTTTGAGCGGGCGGATTGCCACATTCTTTTTGATGAACTGTTGCCTTTGGTAGAATGAATGTGCGCGTACATGGATGCACACAGCGACATTTAGATTTGATGCATGCACACACCTGCATGTCGAAATGCCTTCTTCTCTTGCAGACAATCCCTCTGCGCAGACTGAGACCACACTGAGTGCCACGGGAGCTCCTCAGAGACAACAGGACAGCAGCAAGGAACAGAATTCACAGCACGAGGTCCGTCCAGAATTTCTCCTCACTTTTTGAGAAGGGAATTAAGGGTCAAATGATCGACGTCTTCCTCTTTTCGACTTTTTCGAACGCATGCAAGGACATAGCCCCTGCTTCTGTCTTTCCAAAACTGTTGTTTTTGTTGTTGTTTTGATGTCAATGTTGCCACGAATTACGATGCGCTCTTTCCCTTTACCTTTTTTTTCATTTCTTTTGCAGATGATGAATGGCGCTCCCCCCTCGAGATCTGCCTCCCCTGCGCAAAACCAGCAGGACAGCACCCACCTCCCCGAATCACAGGGAGGGGACGAGGCCTCTCGGTGGGCCGCTCCTGCTCGTGACATGACTGCAGTCCTTGGAGTTTCCTGTGTTCCGGCCGCCATATCAACCACCAACAACCCTCTTCTGATTGCCCCCGAGAAGGGCGAGGACGAAGACTACACGTCTGCTGCAGCAGGGATCGGAGCTCTGGAAGACGACGAGGCAGCAGAAGCGCAGGCAGAGGCAGACAGAACGATTGGAAGCTGCAGAGACGACCCCTCCAACCCAGGAGGCGCATACCCCCTCCCTGCTTCCAATCCCAACCGTCTACAATCGTCCTCCTCAGACCTTCCTGAGCAAAGTGACGCCGCTCGCTCTGTGTCTCTCTGCAGCTCTGTTCCAGGAGACGCTGAGAAAGAAAGAGAAAGAGACGCCAACACACCACCCACACTCATCCAACCTCAAATGGTCTCTATGCGAACAAACAATTCTGTGCAACCATCAAACACAAACGCACAAAATCGAAACGCACCTCCGAGATCATCCACACCCTCAGGTGTCCCCACGCCAGGCCCGACAGAGGTCCATCGTTTGCGCTCTCCCTCCTCCTCCTCCTCCTCCTCAGCGGTGAGTGCCTTGACTGTCACGTCTCATGGCGTATCTACTCCGTCCGCGTCCGTCTGTCCGCCCGTCCGTGCGTGCGTGATTGAGTCAGTGCTTCAATCAGTCAGTGGTCTAAGTGAAAAATGCACCTGGGATCTTAGATCCTTGGGTTGCGTGTTTGCTTCCTTGCTTGCTTGCTTTCTTCCTTCCTTCCTTCCTTCCTTCCTTTCTTCCTTCCTTCCTTCCTTCCTTTCTTCCTTCCTTCTTTCCGTCGTTCCTTTCTTCCTTCCTTCCTTCCTTCCTTCCTTTCTTCCCTCCTTCCTTCCGTCGTTCCTTTCTTCCTTCCTTCCTTCCTTCTTCCTTCCTTCCTTCCGTCGTTCCTTCCTTCCTTCCGTCGTTCCTTTCTTCCTTCCTTCCTTCCTTCCTTCCGTCCTTCCTTCCTCCCTTCCTTCCTTCCTTCCTTCATTCCTTCCTTCCTTCATTCCTTCCTTCCTCCCTTCCTTCCTTCTTTCCTTCCTTCCTTTCTTTCTGTCTTTCTTCCTTTCTTTCCTTCCTTAATTCCTTCCTTCTTTCCTTCCTTCTCTCCTTCTTTCCTTTTCTTCCTTCCTTCCTTCCTTCCTTCCTTCCTTCCTCCCTTCCTTCCTTCCTTCCTTCGTTCCTTCCTTCCTTCCGGTTTTCATTAATTGCTTTTATATTCTGGTGGTGAGTGAGTCTGCTCTCTCAAAGCTCCCACTTGTCCTCCCTGCATTTCCGCACCACTTCTGCACAGATGCGAAATACGCCCGTGATTGATCCAGTTCGTCGTCTTCGATTCGTAATTCCACTGAATTCACTCCGTCCCCACCCTAGCTAGTTTCCACTTTGAATATCTTTCCTTCAATGTGCCTTCGAGCTTTTCAGGACCTGCAGGAGGTGGATATAAGGCCACAGCAAAAGGAGCAACACAACAAGATGAGGATGAGGGACAAGACACTCAAGAGGAAAGAGGAAGACACTCAGAGGTGAGTCATGCTTAGTACGTGCGGAAAGTTCGTGAAAACCTTTTCTTGGAAACCATGGTTTCAACCCTTGCACCGGGATTTTCTGAGGCGGGTTGTAAAGCAAACAGCAGAGCACCGTGGTTCTTCCTTTACGTGGCTGTTCAGTCAGGCCTGAGAAGAGGTACGCAGATTCAATTCTGAATCCCTTCCTGCGTCGCGTTCCTTTCGTCGTCCTTTCTTATTGAAATCCCTTCCTGCGTCGCGTTCCTTTCGTCGTCCTTTCACATTGAAATCCCTTCCTGCGTCGCGTTCTTTCTCATTCAAATCCCTTCCTGCGTCGCGTTCCTTTCGTCGTCCTTTCTCATTCAAATCCTTTGACCGCACACAGTTGAAACTGACTCGCAGCCTCTCCTCCAGCCTCCCCTCCAGCTTCCCCTCCAGCTTCCCCTCCAGCCTCCCCTCCAGCTTCCCCTCCAGCTTCCCCTCCAGCCTCCCCTCCAGCTTCCCCTCCAGCTTCCCCTCCAGCCTCTCCTCCAGCTTCCCCTCCAGCCTCCCCTCTAGCTTCCCCTCCAGCCTCCCCTCCAGCCTCCCCTCCAGCCTCCCCTCCAGCCTTCCCTCCAGCCCTCCTTCCCCCGACGCCCCAATTCTCCTTCTGACTGCCTTGAGCAGCTCTCCCCAACAGTTACTCCCTGCCTTTAGCTTCCCCTTCCCCGTCCAGCGTTGGGCAGAACGGGTGGGCGCTCCTGCAACTTTCTGTGTTGCACCCCCTCCTCTCGTGCGCTTTTCTGCTTGGCTGCATGCAGGAAGGATCGAACGACAGCAGCCCCTCTTCAGACTTCTCGGACACCCCTCTCGACTTGGGCTGCGGTGACAGGAAGCGGTGACAGGACAGATCCGTTTGCTCTCTCGGCTCAATTTTTTCCGCCCGCCCTTCCGGTGCCTCCAGAGGAGTGACTACCTACAGCTGTGCGTCCTTTCTTTCATTTCATTTCAACAGGGGGGGGATCTGCCTTCCCCTGTCCTCCCTCGGTCTGGCACTCCCTTCTTCGCTCCGCTACCTTCCGGGGGTCTTCATCTGTCTGCAGAATTAATGGTAGAGATCGATCCCATGAAGGCACATAAAGTTTTTCATTATTCAGCATCAGGAGTGAGAAATGGAGGCCGTTGCATTATTTCTTTTTAGAACATCAATTCTGATTTATCAGGGGTCTTTGGTCATGTCTTACGCATCAAAAACTGATCCATCAAAAATGTCCTTGCGTGCGTCCGTTCCTGCAGGCCAAACATAATAGTGCTCGCTCGATTCAAAGGAGGGGTGTGTACTCCCACTTCGGAAGGTCGGTCATGAATGAAGCCGGATAGTCGGTAATTATTAAATCAGTAAGTGATCGGAGAAAATTTGGAAAGCTAGGTGCAGTCAGGGAAATGAAGGAAGACGAGCATTAAGAAGTTCGGAAAAAGGGAGAAGAAATAAATGCAAACAGGAACGCATGGACTCTCTAATTTCCATGGCAAATCCTTCACGGAAGTTCCTTATGTGATTCTCTTTCCGTTTTGCCAGTCTATCTGCGAAGTACACACTGCTACAGACTGAGCGCATGGCTTGCGAATGCTAGAGACTCGATCCGACAGTCCATCAGCCACGATCAGCTAGTCGGTACACACACACACACACACACACACGCCAGTATAGGGTGCATGGGCCTTCACTGTTCATTTCTCTGTGTCTTTCAGTACATTCGTGCATCGTGGGTTCTACTTGTTCTCACCGAGAAATTCTATTCTTCGTCATGTACGTGTTGTCCTTGAAAGCAGACGAGAGAGACTGGCAGAAGAGAATCTACGCCTCCTTCCATATGGATCAAGAACCCCTCCTCAAAGGCCTTGAGGATCGGATTCCAACTCGACAGGCTGAGGTCGGTTGGGGAGGAGAAGGAAGGGTGAGTTGATCGAATTAACTGAATGCATGGAGTTCTGTCTCTTCCTCGGATGTCTGCATGTTCTGAGACTCCTGGAAGCGAGAAAGAAGATTTGAAAAGAAACAATTGCAAGAGAGAAGTTGAAGACACAGAGACGAAGAAAGGAATGCAGTGTGAGGCTAAGAAAGGAACAAAGAGAACGAGTGAGGCAAATGCAATTTATGCGCCGGTGTCGGAGGCAAGGGGGGAAGATGCCGGGGCCTCTAGAAGGTCGAAGGAAGAAGTGTGAGTTGAACTGAATTAAGGCCGCCCTGTTTTTTGTTCAAACCCCTATTCTTGTGGAAGCAAGAGAGAATTTTGAAAAGTGAAAAGGCAGTAAGCCGGCCAAACCAATAGCGAGGGAGCAATTGGAGACTCAGAGACAAAGAAAGGAGTGGAGGTAGACTAAAAAAGGAACAAAAAGAGCTTGCTAGGCAAATTTGTTGTATACACTCACTCACTCAGTCAGAAGCAGGAAGGAAGACAGAAAGTGTCCATACACATGTGTTTTCCTTCTTCGTTTCTTCCTTCCTTCCTTCTTTTCTTCTGTACCTTGCTTCTTTCCTTCTTTCCTTCCTTTCTCGCTTTCTTGCTTCCTTCCTTCTCTACCTTGCTTCCTTCCTTCTCTACCTTGCTTCCTTCCTTCCCTACCTTGCTTCCTTCCTTCTCTACCTTGCTTCCTTCCTTCTCTACCTTGCTTCCTTCCTTCTCTACCTTGCTTCCTTCCTTCCTTCCTTTCTTTCTTTCTTTCTTTCTTTCTTTCTTTCCTTTCTTTCTTTCTTTCTTTCTTTCTTTTCTTCTTTCTTTCCTTCTTTCCTTCCTTCTTTCTGTCTTTCTTTCTTTCTTTCTTTCTTTCTTTCTTTTCTTCTTTCTTTCCTTCTTTCCTTCTTTCTTTCTGTTTCTTTCTTTCTTTCCTTCTTTCCTTCCTTCTTTCTGTCTTTCTTTCTTTCTTTTTTCCTCCATCATGATTCAACAAATGATTGGACAAATGAATGACTGAATTCTGTTTGGCCGAGAGGCGAAAAGAGAGACTAAGAAGGAACGAAGGGAGCCAGGAAGGGAAATCAAGAGGGGGATCTGCATCTTTGGGTAGCATTCATTCATTCGTTCGTTCGTTCATTCATTGATTTATTCATTGTTTGTTCGCTCGTTCGTTCGTTCGTTGGTTCGTTCGTTCGTTTGTTCGTTTGTCCGTTCGTTCGTTCGTTCGTTCGTTCGTTCATTCATTCATTCATTCGGGTTATTCATGGATGTCCATCTCGTTTGATGGATGCTTCGTGCTCTGCTCTGTAGCTTTGTTGGAAGAGGAGCAGAAGAAAGGGCAAGCCGACCCGAACAGCTAGTATCTTTTCTCCTCATGCAGGCTGCTACTGTCGGTAGCATGGCCGCCGAAGACTTTGCCGCTCTCGCCAGAGAGGTTGAGGAGAACAAGGACAACAAGGATGACGATGAAGCTGTGGAGGAGGGCGAGCTCCTCGCTTCCGAGGACGAGGATGCACCTCTCCGGCCCCCAAAGAGACCGCGTCAGGAGCTGATGGTCAGACGATGTCAGACGAATCACGAGTGTCGCTATCGCACATGACTTTCATGCTTCGGGCAGCACAATTTAGCCCGTTCCTCCACGGAATTGAGAAAATTCCCCATCGTTGGAATGCTTTTGCTTTCTTTCAATTTGTGAATGAATGACATGAAAATGCATTTGCAAGAGGTGAACAGTTACTGCTGCAGTGTAGTTGAGTTCAGTCTAAAGAATCGTTTTTACAATTCAAAAACGAGACTTGCTATCGGTTTTTATTCGCTTTTTATTAGTTTTTCCATCAAATTCTTATAGCAAAAAATTGTGTAGCTATGCTATATGATAAAAAGCGATTAACATTGAATTCAGCGCCTTTTAATGACTAGAAACCCTAGAAGACGACTTTTAAATTTATGTCTTTAAGTTTATACTATCAAAAAACAATGTACGACATTATATACACCGTATTTTTGCTCCTGAAATTTACCTAAATTCACGTGCATTCGTTCTAAGCACCTTGTACTAGCACCTGATCTGGAATTAGTTAATATGTGGTGCATGTTATATCGCATATTCAGTTGCATACTAGCATAACCTGGTGTAATGTGGTATCACGTCTATGAGTCGTCTTAGTACAAATCTGATGTAACACTCAAACAACACTTGTGCAACATTTGAACAACAGATGTGTTGTATGTGTTGCAGTGGTTTAATAGAGACTTTTCTAGAAACTTTGACTGAGCATTTGGCAATCCCCCCCCTCCCCCCCCCGGGGTTGCCAAAAATCTTTAGCGCGCCGCCCTTTAGTGCTAAAAGTTTAGCTAAACGTTTGGCTTAAAGATTACTTAGCACTATATGATGTTAAACATTTAATAATAAGCATGCCTCCCCCTCTTTTATTAATTTAGCCATTATATCTTTGTTAAGCACTATAAAAGACAAGCAGCCTGCTATAGCTTCAAATTGTCTTCCATCTAGCCTTCCATCTATCCCCCCCGACACTATAGACTGCAATTTCTATTATTTTTCAAATTTGCATTTTTAAATGACATTTTTTTTTCTAATATCATTGATTTTTTAGCAGTCATTTTTCTATAACATTTTTGATAGACTTTTGCATGTGTATTATCGTTTGATAGACTTTTGGGTGGCATAATTTAGTATTTCAAGATTGGGTTTTTAAACGGCGCTCAACCCCAGTTTCAAGCTTGAGTAGCCTGGAGTGTTAAAGGGGTCCTTCCATGCATGCAGTATGTACTTTTTAAATTAAAACAAATGAAAAATCAATAAAGAGTCGGGGCCAGCGAAAGGTGGATATAGAATCGATTGATTGATTGATTGCTAGATTGATTGATTGATTGATTGATGAATTGCCAGTGCTAGATTGATTAATTGATTGATTGACGGATGGGAGATTCGGAATAAAATTTGTAAATAAATTAATATATATATTTACAACTACTCTATTAAATTCTTTCTCTTCAATAGTAAGTTCTTACTGGTTGGAATTCACTTTTTACTGGTAAAATTACTGGTTACCAGTATAAATACTGGTTACCAATATAAATTAACCAGTAAAGTAACCAGGAATTTAATAGGCTATACTACAAACTTTGTAAAACTGTGAAGTCTATAGGTTTGAACATAAAGTTTTATTAGGTATGTATTAATAAATTGTGGCAAATCAAGTCCCATGTTGCAATGTATTCACTTGAGGCACTTTCTATGCCTACTTGTGCCCTGGTCTGTGCAGTCCTTACCTCAATCATGCAATGACAGTTGCTTTCCGTACCTTTTTCTCTTCAGTAAGTCAATAAGAGTGTTTTTGTTT
Source organism: Chromera velia (assembly GCA_018398765.1). Lineage (NCBI taxonomy): Eukaryota > Chromeraceae > Chromera > Chromera velia. The sequence continues at coordinate 15,014 of JAHBMJ010002011.1, read as the reverse complement.
TGTCCAATGTCTCCCTCCTGTCCTCTTTCTCGATTTCTCTGCGCCCAGTCCGCTTAATTTGCTGGCCCGCCTTCACTTTTCCTTCTGTCTTGCCCTTCTACGCTCGAATTGATGGTCAAATGGGCGTCTCCCCTGCAGTTTCTCTCTTTCGGTGCCCCTCGGTATGTGCACACGGTCGTGGTGCCTTGCGGTCCCTCTTCTCCCTTGATGTGCGTGACTCTACTACCCACCGATGCATACCACCAGATGGATGATCATTCATGCATGCAGCAGATTCCCTGCAGAGGCTGCATGTCTCAAGGTGGTCGACAGGGCTCGATCGCCTCGGTGTGCTCCCTTCCCTACTCATGAATGTACGCTCCCTCGTCACATGCAGAGGAGAAGGGGATGTGGCCCGGACACGAAATCAGAGAGAATGAGGCGGCTTTGTGGTAGGAAGGAGGGAGGAAAGATAGACGGGGGGCTGTTTTGGTTTGTGAGTGAGGCTGGCACCATGCAAAGAGGAAGGGGATTGGCGAATTTATCATGTTTATTCACAGCACCGTTCGCCATACTGCCGTCAGCATGTGCGAACAAAACGAAGAAAAGGAAAGAACACTTCCAGAAGACCAGTTTGCCATTCCAATCTTCTATGGAAGTGAAACTTGAACCTCCCCTCCCATTAATCCATGGTCCGGGAGCGGATTGCCTTCTTCCAAGTTTGTTTTCAGGGAAGAAGGCAAGAAGAGCATTACAGAAAGAAATAAATTGACAGATCGAGACCGGCAGGCTCATGCAAACTTGCAGGGGCACGTGTACATGCACACCCCTGCCTGCCTGCCTGCCCCCTCTAAAAAGTACAAACGAAACTTGAGGGATTAATTACGGACTCAAAACGGAAGACGAGAGAGGGGACCGAGGAGAAAGTTCAAATAAAGAGACATGACCGCCCTTCCCAGCTCTACAGTATTCCCGGGCGTCCGTTTTTCAATGCGTTGCGCCGTTGCGAGACGAGAAGCCAAGCGCGATTGAAGAGAGAGACACGCAGACAGAGAAAGAGAGAGGAATTGACTTGCTCGGATACAGACAGATTGGTCATACAGATAAATATTTCTACAAGGTTCGATAGAAGAAGCAAGCAGGACTGCCCGCGTGGCTGCATGCTCTTCATGAATTCTTTCTTTCTTTCTATAAGCACCCCTTAATTCCTTTTAATTCTCTTCACCCTCTTAACTGCACCCGTCAGACCCTCCAGCGGGGCTTTCCGGGACTGGATCCTCGATTGAAGGCGGGGGTAGGGGACGGCGCTCTGCATTCATTCATTCATTCATTCATTCATTCATTCATTCAATCAATCAATCAATCAATCAATCAATCAATCACATCCAGAAAGCAGGAGAGAAAGGAAGGGAAGAGTCAAGTCGTGCACAGTCGGAGTATAAAGCGGCGCGCTCGAATGCCAAATATGTAAATCTCCCAGGCATACTTGGTTTACTTAACTCTTCCACAAGGCAGACCTCCAAAGACAAAACTGACAGTTAGCATGCACACGGAATCACACCTCTCATGCATTCTGCCTAAATTGGGTACTGCACCTCACAGCTCACCTTTTCAGATGAGCTGCCCCCATGCGTCTCCCGCTGCCCGAAGCCAGAGCTTCTCCGGAGGAAAATGCCAGTGCCCCTGCAGGCAGGCAAACACGATAGACAGACCAGAGAGTGAAAGAATCCTTCAATCATTGAATAGCTTCGTGAAATGTAAAGACCGTATCCAAGCATTTGCAAAGACGAAGTAACGATCGAGGGAATCAGGAAGACAGTGATGCGGGCAGACACCAACATGTTTGCCTTCACAGCCCCATGAGCCTTCTCCGGACCTGCAGCTGAGACAAAAAAGAGCGTCGCATTTGCAATACAAAGGGTGAGAGACACAAAATCAGACAACGACTAATTCGACCGACCTGCCAGACTCTTTCCATACTGCAGTTGATATGCAGCTCCCGACAGTCCCAGAGACAGGGAGAGTGCCATGGGTGCAGGGGAGGAGGGCCTACCCCAGAGAGAGGAGGGACCCATGGACCCTCCCATGTTGTTGGCCCTTCCTCCGGTCCCTCCGTTGTTAGTGTTTCCTGTGGGTCCTGGAGAGGGAGGACGGGAAATTCTGCCGGATCCCCTCTGCCCACTCGTGTCTCTCTGTTTTGGAGACTGAGCTCGTCTCCCTGCCGGACTGTGGGGCGAGGGGGGGCGGACTGCACACAGAGAGGAAACGCATTTGCAGTTGTTTGTTCATGATCCACTGCCAATTTGTTGAGAAGGATAGGATTTGGGGATGCCATAGAAAGCAAACTGATGCACACCAATGTGAGACTGTATGCGAGAGTGGCTTTTGAATGCAAACTAAAAAACAGAGTGTTTGGATAAATGTAGGAAAGCTGAACCACCTGGATGCATTTCCTGAATATCCTGAGCCAGTTGGAAGGAGGACGTTTAAAATGATCCCTCACGGAAAAAGTTCGGGCAGAAACGAGAAGCGTCTGGGTTTTCATCGGAAACTTGCTGTTCAAGTGAGAGAAGCAAAGTGAAGCAGAAAGACAGCCCAGCACGGTTGCTTGCTTACCTGATGTTCTTGCATAAGGCATGAAGGTATTTTGTGGAAGCCTGTTGTCTCCTCCTCCAAGGGAAATGTCGGAATCCCTGCTGCCTCCGGACTCTCGGAGACTGCCCCCCACTCTGTCTCTGTCTCTCTCTCGAGACCTTGAGCCCTCCTCTTCCCGCCCTCTTCCTGCACTCAGACTCCTCTCACCCCTCCATCTACCAGACCAGTCCACTGTCTGACCACCAACAGGCATGCCGAGGCCACCTCCCCGACTAGGCCCCACACCCCACAGAAGACCTCCCTTCCCCTTCTCCCTCTCCCTGTCCTCTCCTCTATCCCGAGCACGCAGCGACCCCGCTTGACTCCCTCCATTCTCCCTTTCCACCTGCTGCTGCTGGGAAGAAGAGGAGGAGGGCCTCTTCAGCAATGCGGCGTCGGCCTTCACAGGCCCCGACCCAGAGGGGGGACAAGAGCACCGCTTCCCCCCGCCGCCATTCGACGAAGACGACCCGTTGGGTCCTTGGGATGACGCGCCGCCAGTACCTGCACGACCAAATAGCCAGCATCAAGAACATGCATCGCCACAGTGTGAATAGAACAGATACGAAGAAGACAGCTGTAGAGGAGACCGAAAACGAGAAGGCTGCAAACAGCGAAAGCTTCTACGGATAAGCACTGCAGGCTTGGAGTAACTACAAGCGCAAATTCCAAAACCAAAAGAACACCAACAAAACAAGGTCGACCTTTCAGATCGAAACCAAAAGCAAAATCTCTCTCTCTCTGTCTGTCTGTCTGTCTGTCTGTCTGATTCCGTCTCGCCTCGTCTCACGCAGAGGAGAAAAGAGAAGAAAAGAGGAGAGAAGAGAAAAAACAGAGAGAGCCACCATACAGACCTACCTCTGGAGGCCCCATGGGAGTTCCCCCCTGCCCTTATCGCCAGTCCCCCAGACACCCCAAAACCAAAGTTTCCCCCCATACCCCCAAACAGATTCCCCGTCCCATTTGCCGGAGGAGTGGGGGCAGAGGGCGGACGCTGTTGCTCCTGACCAAGGAGACATTAGGAGACATTAGTTAGTGGACGACGCATTAGGAGACATGCAGATGCTCAGATATCTATCAGGTGGCTGTGCATGCACGGATACACACAGATTCGAACAGGCATGCAAGGTCCAGAACGTCTTTTGGTAAGGACGGAGAGAATTCTCGAATAGGTCAGTACAAACTTCAACGTCTCTCAAATTGTACTCCTGAAACGTAAAGTAGAACGCCACAATCAGGTCTCGGTTTCTCTTGATGGCAACAAATCCCTGCCTCCCTATCTGCCTGCCTGCCGACTTTAGTGCCTCTCCGAAAGCCTCCCGGCCTACCTGCGCAGCGGATCTGTGAGGTGAGGGGGCACGAGGAGCTCCTCCTTCCTTCTCCTTGCTTGACCTGCTCACCCAGCTGCCGAAGCTGTTGACCTCTGGACTTGCAGCCGTCGCAGGACGTCTGCATGCAAACATTTGTTTGTGATATGGGAATTAATGAATCAGCGAAGAAGAACAAAAACGATGTTGCGCTCTCTTTCAGGCTACCGGTACAAAATCTAGGTGCAACAGGCACTGACAATGCGAAACGGAGATACGATCTGATGCAATGAAGTAGCTGTAAATTTCAGATTTCTGACTTTCTTTTTGATCTCTCTTTTCCCCTCACACTGCCTGCTCTGTCTGTCTCCACTCGTTCTCTCTTATCTCCCCCCTCCAGTCAGCACGAAACAACTCTCGGATGGAAAACTCCCACTATCTGTTTTCTACTTCGTCCTTTTCCTTCTTTCAAGATTGAAAAGCCGCTTGAACACGTCATTTTTCTTGCAAAGGAAGACGCATCCTGTTTTGTTATGGAATATTTCCTGTCGTTTGTTGTGTCACACTTGTGTCTCTTCAAAAAAGGCAAAATGACATGAAATGAATGGATGACTTCCATCAGTGTGGGGACAAATACCGACGTACCTGAGGAAAGTTTCAATGAGCTGTTGTTGCTGTTGCTGGCTGGGCCTGCTGGACTCAGCGGGCCGACGCAATCCCGGGGACGGGGGGCGGTGGCGGCTGGGGGGTGGGGGTTTGGTGACGGTTGTGTAGGGACTTGGAGAGGGTGAGGGGGGGCGACGGAGGCCGCTGGATGTATTCCTGGAGCCTGAGGACCCTGAGGAGCCCACGGGGGGGCCTGAGGGAGATGGGGAAGAGGGGGGGGCAGCGGAAGAAGCGGAGGAGAATGCAGAGCCGAATGAAAAGGAGACGCCTCTCCCTCCTCCTCTACCGTCTCTGTCTCTGTCTCTATCAGAGCCTGCTACTGAATCCCTCGAAGAGCCCTTAACTGCCCCCTGAGCAGAAGAACTTCCGTTCCCTGATCCGAAAATGGGAGAGCGGAATGAGGAGGAAGAGGATGAGGACGAAGAAGAGCGATGATTGTTGTTTTGTTCCCCCCACGCTGTGATGGGTTGTCTCTCCTTTTCCTTTTCTCCCCCCTGTCGATCCTTTTCTTTCCGACGACTGCGACTGTCTCGCTCAAGCTGGTCTCTGTCGCTTCCTCTTTCACTTCCGAGACTTCCCCTCAGGACTAGCTCCCGATCTGATTGGTTGGAGTCTCTCTGATAATATTGACGGTCTGCAGCCTCGTTGTGGTTCTCTGCCCGAGAACGGGAGGAAGACTTGGACGATCGGGACCCTCGACTCCCTCTTTCTTTTTCTTTTTCTCTTTCTCTCTCACGATCAACGCGATCTCCACTCTCTCTGCTCCTCTGTCTTTCTCTTTCGTCCACTTCACCCTCCCTTTCTCTGGCTCGATGACGACTTTCACGTTTGCTCTCTCTGTCCTGGTCTGTCGGTCGGGTGGCCCTATCCTTGTCAGCACCCTGCTGCTGTCCGGCTGACCGTTTCCTGGCCTCTCTCTCCCTTTCCTTCTCAATCGCCCTGAGAGCTCTGCGCCGCTCTCTCTCTGCCTCCTTTTCCTTGTCTTTCTCTCTCTCACGATACTTTTCCCTGCCCTCTTTGTCTTGGGAATGTCTCTCTCTGCGATCAGCATCGGCGTCTTTGGGACCATTCTCGTCTCTTCCGAGTTTGTTCTCTCTGTCATGCCTGTCAGATCGGCTGCGGTCCTTTTCGGAGTGTCTTCTTGAATGTCTCTCTCTGTCTCTGTCTCTGTCCTTTTCCGCATCTTCTTTCATGTCATCATCGTTTCTTCTGCTCTCACTCTGTCTTTCTCTACCAAGCTCTTTGTCTCCCTCTACGTCCCTCTCTCTGTCTCTCCCCCTCTCTTGCCGCTCCTTTTCCCGCCGTCTTCTTCTTCTCGCCTCGTCCTCTTCCTTTTTCTTCTGCTGTCTTATCTTTTCTCTCTCCCCATCCTGAGACACACCCTCGTGATCAACCCACGGTGCCTCAGGACCTCCAGATCCCCCCCCCCATGCAGCAAAGGGCACAGGGCGGTTGTTCGGCTGTGCATCCGAGTTCTCGTCTTTGCTGGCTTCTCTCTTTTGATTGGAGTTCTTCTTATCGACAGGCGGAGCGGGAATGCCGGGGCCCCCTGGAGTCTCTGGGACTGGGACTGTGCCTCCTGAAGGGGGGGGGGGGAC
>JAHBMJ010002010.1:10000-23540 GCA_018398765.1 Chromera velia | reverse complement strand
GGGGGGGGGGGGGGGGGGGAATCACAGGGAGACCTGCTGAGCCATTCTCATCACGAGAGCGGTCCGCCGGTTGGCCTTGAGGATTCAGCAATGGGCCCCGGGGTCGGAGCAGAGGGGGTGGATGAAGATGAGGATGAAGACATGCCTCTTTTTTTAAGTGAGTGAGCGAGTGAGTGGATCGTCTTTGTGCTTCCCTGCAAGGTCAACGGGTTGATTGGGGGAACGACAGAGAGACAGCAGCTGCCCTGCTTTGACACTCTATACTGTTCACATTGTCACTCTGCTTGTTTCATTGATTTTGCATAGGAGCAAAAGTGAATTCAGGATAAGCATGCTGGAGATTCGATTCAAGCTCTCAGGAGGAATTGACCGTTTTTCTTCCTTCTTATTTTCGTCTCTGGCTCTTGCAGGCAAGTCCTCACAACATCATCAGCCGCCACAGCAGCCAAAGGCGAAGCCGGGGGGGGGGCGAGGTGGCAGAGGAGGAGGGAAGAGTGCGAAGAATGGTTCAAAAGGGGGAAGCGCCAGCTTGAACGCCTCTGGAGGTGCTCCTCCTCTTGCGCCCCCTGCCGTTGCGGTTCCTGCGCCCCCTGTGAGTCAGATCAGATCCGACTTCCCTGACCTGTCTTGTGCATGCGCAAATGGATGAGAATGCATGAGTGTGTCTGGGTTTATTTTACCTGCATTTTCCAGTTCTCCAGAAATGAAGAAACCGAGAGGTCTTTTCTTCGGTTTCCACTGGTCCTCTTCCGCAGTTATGCTGTCCATTTGTATCTGCGCGATTGCATTCACTCATTAGTCTCTGTCGATTTTACATAAATTTCCCTCCTTGATGGCAATCTCGATCTTGCTGATGCATTCATGCATCTCGACCCGTGCCTTCATTTCCAATGCGCATCGACGGTGGGCTGGCTGACTTGCTGGAAAGCTGGGTGGGTGGATAGATAGACAAAAGCCTCTGGATGGGGTGACGGATCAGCGAGAGGGACACTGAATTTTTGATTCGGTCAAAATTACGATCGTTGAGTTTGATGGTTGCAGGTCGAGTTTGATCCCCGGATGCAGATAGTTGGAGGCCACATGATCAATTTTGTTGCGGACTTGCCCCCTCAGTCCGCCCATCTCTCTTCTTCAAAGGGTCACAGCCAGTCCTCTGGAGGAGATGGTAGCAAGCCTTCTTAGGGAGAAGCCACTTCATTGATGTGTGCAGTTTATTGTCTACATTGCTTTTCTAAGAAAATGATAAATCAAACTCCAATCTAAAAGATGTAGACGTTGTTGGCAGATCATATTCAAATGAGCCGTGATTGTTTGTTTTGAATGAATTTAATCTGATGATGTATATACATAGTACATAGTATGTACCTAGTAGACTAAGACTGTTTAACCAAAAATATATCATATTACACTTCATAAAGACATGATAAAAACATGTAGTTTAAGTAAATTAAAGTAAATTTAACAAAAATTAATATAATCTGCATTAATTATTTTACCATATTTGATAGAAGAGTCTTTATGATTCATATAAGTTAAAGTTGTCAAACATGACAAACAATGATCATTTATTATCATTTATAGATCGACGTGTCTCTCCTCCATATTCATCGATCAAGATGGATCGAAGGTCACAAAAGACACTATACAAAAGGGAAAGGATACTTTTGAAGAAGAGGTGCCTGCGCCACCCCGCCTACCTAATTTCTAACTCTAACTTTAAACTATATTCCTCACTCTGTTAGCTGTTCAGCTCTTCCGTATATCGAAAAAACACGCATATGAGTTGGGAGTTATAGGAGTTCATGCCCGTCTACATATTCTGGACCAAACAATTTTGTGTGTATGAATGTGTATATACGTACGCTCGAGATTACAATAATTAATCCAATACGTACACCGATATACGTACGTACATCATTATATCGATCGATACGTTTTAATTTTTTTTTTTTTGTTAGATGCAAATGCTAGGCCTGCATAGGGGCCTAAGCCCAGTCACCATCGTCTCTATATATAGGGGCCTGCATTGCTGCAATCGATCCTGCTGAACTGAAACACCCCTCCACTGCCTGTCTGCGAGGTCGCCGCTCCCCCCGCATGCAGTACAATGCCTGTAAAGCAGTAGTTTTTACCTCCGCGGCAGTATTGCTGCGGGTTTCACCTGGTTTCAAGCGCTCACAGCTCCGCAGCGGCCTCTAACCCCTTTACAAGTCTTAATAGGTCATATCAAATATATCTATAAGTATTTTATAGCAGGAATAAGTCATTCTATTATGGTTTTAAACTATTTCAAACATGAAAATAAGATAAAATAATATAATTAATATAGGAAATATTAAGAACAAACAAAAAATAAACACACAAAAAAACTAGTAACTCATTTATTTTTAATCTAATTCACAATAAAAGAAACTATAAGTCATAGTCTGATCAACAATCATGGTATGACATGACTATTTTGAAATTGATTGAATTATTTCGTTGATTTGAATGCATTACAGGGAATGATTTTTGAATTAATCAATCAATTCACTTGCGATTTCATGCGTGTTCATACGATTTCCAGGCATCAGAGTGATACACTTATTTCTTTCTAAAATCACAGTCACTCACATGACCATCTGATTCCAAATCAGAGGTGCACTGCCTGAAGAAGGCCGCATAGTCGGGCACTCACCCTTGAGTGCGAGTCTGACCTCTGGTTCTCACCCTCTTCTTGCTTCCCCCCTGTGACGAGAGTCTCAACTCCTTCACCACTGTGATAACTGAAGAAATCAAGGGTCTGTCTAACACTTCTGATTCCTTGTTGTCTGGACACACCTCGTCTGTGTCACTTAGAGACTCATTCTCGTCTGAAGCCAAATCAGACATTTCATCATCCGCCAGATCGCGAGCTTTCTCATTCTCAACAGCCTCGTCTATCTCACTCTCATCACCTTTGTGCCGGGGAGATAGGAGACAACCCCTTTATGCCGGACATCTGTCCAAGGATGGGCAGGCACGGCGGGGTACGCAAACAACAACAGAGGACAACAGGCACTCAGAGGAGACGGTGTATCAACGGTGAGTCTGTGACCTGTCAGAACTCAATGTTTCTGTGCTACTGCAGTTGGTCACCAATAAAACAAAGGAACAATTGTCATCAACAGTTGTAAACAGTTCTTTGAAGGAGTAATTTGGAAGAGGTTTGAAAGAATGTTCAGTGAAGTTGAGTCTGAAAATGAGTCGAGATGAGTCGAGTGCATGAGTCGAACTGAGCGTATCCTATGAGATTCCTCTCTGTGGCGGCGCTTCAACTTTTTTTTTGCAGGCTCCGCTGCGGAGTGGACCTTTTTGCTGGGCCTGGCCGCCCCGCGGCGGGCCGCGGGGCTCCACACATCCTGCGCCGCGCCGCTCCGCGGCGCGCCGCGGACAGGAGAAAATTTCGCCCCGCGGCCAATTAAGCGGGGTCGCTCCGCGACCCCGCGGCGTTTGCCCACAAACACTGTTGCGGGCTTTACAGGCATTGCATGATGCAGTAGACGGATGCTCGCAGGATCGCTCTTTGCATGCGAGCCTTCACTGATGCGAGCCTTCACTGCACCACCCACTCTCGTTGCCGACATCCCTTTTTTCTGAGAGATTTCATGGACTGCCACTCTCAATACGGCCATTGCCGCAGGACCGAGTGCCCCATCAGTAGAGGCCACAAACGGTGCAAAATCTGTGCGAGCTTCCACACACGCTCCCCAGTACAACCCATTCTTCTGCCTTTCATGCGTTGATCGATCGCGATACAGGATCGAGCTCGTCTGGCACACGCCATCAATTAAAGCAGAAAGTTGATCGACGAAAGCAAAGAGTGGAGGATCCGGCTTGTGGCGAATACAGACAGACTCTTGAAAACTTTTGGACTCTTGCCGACAAACTGTAAAGCCGTGCGTTGGTATCCGTTAGTACATGCAAATCGACCCTCAAACGTCGGTTGCCGGTTTCTTCCCCCTAGATTTAATGAAGTAGCCTGCTTCTACGCTGAAGGAGTTTGCAGTGAATAGGTGGTTGCAGCCTTCCCAGAGCCAGCTTTCAATGAAGAAGGACAAAGAGGGATGGGAGCTGGAGGATGCAGACGCAGATCCCCTTGTTGTCTCCCCGCCCTCTTCAAAGTCCAGCATCGTGGCAGGTTTGCGTGCTTCGTCCAAGTTTGGACTCTCCTTTGCTGCCACAAAGGGCGCGGATGACTCTCCTGATGGGGTGGGGGAAGGTTCGGGGAGATGGGGCAACTTTGAGATTCCTCCTCAAGAGGGATTCAAACGCTGGGAGAGAGTCAAGACGACTGCCGTTCCAGACACTGTGCTCAGGTGTCTCAAGACAGCAAGCCATTGCGTTGTGGCGACCTCGAATAATAATTTTCCCTATGTCTGTTTGATAACCTTTACCTACCTCTCCGCCGCTCAAGATGATGAAGTCATGAAAAGTGCTGGGGCGCAGCCGCCCGCGTCTGGGTCCCCCGTGAGGAGGCGGCACGGCACTGACCCCGGCGCGCCGATGCTTCCCCCCCTGCCCTCTGACTGCAACGAAGCCAGTCCGAGTCAGCAGGGAGATCGAGCAGGGGTGATGATCTTCTGCACGAGAAGAGACACGAAGAAATTCGCAGACCTTCTCCAAAATCCCAGCAGATGCGCAGTCATAGTGCACGATTTTGCAGACAAAAAGACGGCCAAAGGGGTAAATGTCTCCAAAGATCGAGTCGCGGTAACGCTCTTTGGAGAGATGCAAGTGAGTGAGTCAGTCAGTCAGTCAGTGAGTCACTGGGGTTGTCTCTTTGTCTGTCTCTCTTCCCCTGTCTGTCTGTCTGTCTCTGCGTGGGTCGATCTGTATGTCTATTTGAATTCTTGCATGCATGCACGTCCGTCTCCCTTTCATCCTTCCAACCCCCGCTCTGCGTCTCTCTTGTGCTGCCTTCACTCAGTTTTCTCCCTTCATTTAGCCCTTCCCCCCTCCCCTCCCCTCTGTGCCCTCTGTGTGTGTCGGTGTAAGTGTGTGTGTAAGTTTTTGTGTGTTAAGTGTATGCGCGCGCGTGTGTGTGTGTGTGTGTGTGTGTGTGTGTGTAAGTGTAAGTGTGTGTGTAAGTGTGTGTGTAAGTGTGTAAGTGTGTGTGTGTGTAAGTGTGTGTGTGTAAGTGTGTGTGTGTAAGTGTGTGTGTGTGTGTGTGTGTGTGTGTGTGTGTGTGTGTGTGTGTGTGTGTGTGTGTGTATGTGTGTTTAAGTGTGTGTAAGTGTGTGCAAGTGTGTGTGAGTGTGAGTGTGTGTGTGTGTGTGTGTGTGAGTGTGTGTGTGTGTGTGTGTGTGTGTGTGTGTGTGCAATTGTGTATGCGTGTGTGTAAGTGTCTGAGTAAGTGCGTGAGTAAAAGTGGGGGGGGGTGGACGGTTGGGTGAGGGAGTGAGGGAGTGAGTGCGTCTTTGTGCGTCGCTTTCGGTCTCGGTCTCTGTGTCTATCCAGCCACGATGCTTTGAATGCGACGATAGAATTCCAGACCGTACTGACAGAAAGAGTGTTGTGCAGACTGTGACCGCTTCCTTTTCAGCTGAACATCCAGACAACGGACCGACGACGCAAGGACAGCCAGAAAGACTGCGAGGGTCCCAGATGGACATAGCGGGAAGATCTAGTGCGGAACCTATCAATCAATCAATCAAACCCCTTTCTTCGAACTGCCTTCATACAGCTGGCTCAAGTGTGTGATTTCTTGATATGCATGGTGCCTTTCGATATGCGAGACCCACTAGATGTCTGACTTGCTGGTCAATTTCTTCCTCTTCTCTTCTCTTCTCTTCTCTTCTCTTCTCTTCTGCCTGCAGGCTGTCCTTGACCCAAAGCTGAATGAGCAGTACACGCGGATTCACGAGAAGGAAAACCCCCAAGCGGCGGTGTTCATTAGGGGTGTGGGGCAGGTGGTTGTAAAGTTCGTGATCAAGGCGATGAAATGGAGCAACCAGAAGGACGAGGTCAAACAGTGGGACACGGATCCCCTCCAAGCCCCTGATCTGCAGCGCCTCCTTTAGACGGAATTAACAGAGAGAGGGGGGGGAGGGACGGAGGGAGAGTTTGACAGGGAAGGGGCGAATGTCAAACAGCAACCTGCAGACTTCTGATCCATTAATTCCTTCAATTCACCAATTTCCCTCCAGAGAAAGCCAGCATGCAGCTGTGCAACTTCGATCATTGAATGTTGTGCGTGTATATTTCCAGTAGGACTGCGATAGGATGCCCCGCCTCTCTGAATTAGAAGGATCCCGAAGAGAAGAGCAAGAGACGAGAGATGCATGCATGCAGAGAAAGGAGGTTGCATAAATATGCACGATCGAAGCGACGTGCGGCACCAGAGGCTAATCCCCAGAAGTGCCCATCAGGAACGTACGGAGAGAATAATTTCGCTCCAGTCAGTCCGTTCAGTTCAGACCACAGCGCCGCACGCATTTTTATTCCTTCATTCATCATCGATTGATTATTGATTCATCCCCATGAATTCTGTGCATCGTTCTTTTAATTCTCTGACTTCTCTTGGAATGAATTCCCCCGAGACGATCTCACGCAGACGGAGGGAGGGGGACAACCAGCGAGGGAGGGAGGGAACGCTTTGGGAAGGGGGGGGGGGGGGCAGTTCATAGTCCCTTTCTGTCTTTTTGGCCCTGCAAGCTCACAGTGATGCGATCAAAGCACAGTTCTTTTTGTTTTTGTGGCAGAGAAACGCTCCGGGACCCTTTTCATTTGGAGCATCTGGGGAAGCGCAAGTGTTCCCTTCCTTCCTTCCTTTCTTCTTTTCTTCTTCTGCATCAAAGGGAGTCCGACCGAAAGGAAGAAAGGAGGAAAGCAAAGGAAGAGAACGGAGCTGCGCACATCCGTTGGGAAATCGGGAATGAGTGCAGCAGCTCGGCAAGAGCAAGAACAGGAGCTAGACAGAGGTCAAAAGCAAAAGCAAGGAAGGTTGGCCGATCTATCCGGTGGATCGAGGCAGAAAAGAGAAATTCACATTCGATTTAATAACGAGAGTACTGCATGAAACTTTCAAAGGGGTCCGCCCTCCAACTGCATAGAGAGACGGACAGGCAGCAAAAGTCGGTCTTCATAGACAATCGTGACGGCAGACCAGACGGAAAAGGATCATGCTGTGATTTTCAAACAGGGGCAGCACAAGAACGAACCCGGTCAGAAAAAACAAACACCTGGATGCCTTCCTTTTCTTTCGATCGATCTCGTATGAATCTGGACAGAATTAAACCTGTCTGGGGGGTTGAGTGCTTACTAATTTCTGCTGCTGATATCGATACTCGCATGCATGCATGTCTGCTTTAAATTCTTTTTTGGGCCCTGGCCGGGGGTGCAGGGGGAAGCGCTTGATCGAAGGGAGGGGCAGTCGATCGATCAGTGACTTGCTTGAGTGCGAGTATGAATGCATGTGCGGTACGTCGTATGAATATCATGATGTCATGTGATTCCCATTTATCATCTTGATGCATGCATGCGGTAGGAGCTAGAGCGTTGGGGTTTGCAGGCATGACTGCACGGCGCTCATTTTTTTCCTCACTCGAAACCCAGCTCGCACATTTTCCCTCCGTGCACAAGATGGTCGTCGATCAGTGAAATGGAAAAGAACAATGATCGATTGAGGTGCACTGGCAGGCAGGAGTTTGAATTCACAATTAAGCAGTGACTGTTTGATTCGACAGCCTATGGACGATTGGTGAAATGTCGGTTTAGAACGCGATATGTTCTTCCACAGGACACAAACGTCTGTCTGAATTCTAAAAAATGGGGCGTCTAACACATCGACAACGAGACTGATCGACGCATAGACTAATTCATGAGCAAGAGGTGCTGCGAGTCATTACGAGCGAGACCAGATTGTTTATGACCATCACGACCGTCACACGGTGTCTTTCGATGTCTTTCGATTAGCATTAGCCAATAAAATCTAGAATAAACTACTAAGAGAATAAAATTAGTACGGACCTGCTGCGTGGTTGTTCATATCAGACAGGAAGGGATTAAGCCAATATACAAAATTATCTGCACACCGGCAACCAGATTCATTAATGGCAATATTTAATACATATCATTTTATCTTAGCAATTAACTTAACAGCAAAGAGCAGCCCGCCCAGTGTAGCCCAGTAGGTTGTACGTTGATCAGTAAATTATTCTTTAATTGAATAATCTAAAAAAAATTAACTGGACTAATATTTATATTATTGATAAATTGGCTGTATACTAGAACCATTGAAAAGCTCTGAATTAGCTGTCATATAATAGCTGAACAAACCCTAATAAATCATCGGTTTTACATATCTATGCTAGTATCTATGACTGCAGCATTATGAAAACTCGGAACCTGCTGTCCTCCTAGGCTTATGATAGTGCGGTTCAAAAAAAAAAAAAAATAGTGCTGTTACCGCTGTTGCTATCAATAAATTGATAAGACGAAAAGTATTATCAGTAAAAACAGAAATGAGCCTATAGCCTGACGCTACTAAATAATTTTTATTTATTTTTTCTACATAATGGAATTCATAGTTCATATACACAGACTTTTTTGATAACACTACCTTTTACTGACCGAAACCCTACTCGGTTCAACAAACCGTTATACTGGCCTTCATAGCCTACGTTATAGCAAAAACCTGATTACACTTTTATAATATTCTGTATAATAGCGCTTTAAATTATTACGTTCAAAGTTGATGTGAACGATTTAGGATATTATCTTTAAAAATTCACCAAAAAATGGTCCACAATCGCTACGGCCCATTTTGATTACATGAATCATTAAATGTTTCTGTCAAATATTCTGCGCTCAGCAATTATGCTACGCCGAAAGCTGGTTTTTTTCGGGCCTTCACCCTTTCTGCCTTTTCTCGTTTATTCTCTCGGTGCGCAGCCCCAACCGCTTCCTCCAGGGACCTGCACACACACACACACTCACTCACTCACTCACTCACACCCACACTCACACACCCACACACACACATGCACACACACACACACACACACACACACACACTCACACTCACACTCACGCTCACACTCACACTCACACTCAGACTGAGACTCAAACTCACACTCACTCACTCACTCACTCACTCACTCACACTCACACACTCACACACTCACACACTCACNACACACACACACGCACTCCCTCACTCAGTCACACTCACTCACTCACTCACTCACGCACTCACACACACGCACACACGCACATACACTCACTAACTCACTCACGCACTTACTCACGAACTCACTTACACACACACTCCCACACTCACATACTCACACACACACACACACACGCACTCCCTCACTCAGTCACACTCACTCACTCACTCACTCACGCACTCACACACACGCACACACGCACATACACTCACTAACTCACTCACGCACTTACTCACGAACTCACTTACACACACACTCCCACACTCACATACTCACACACACACACACACACGCACTCCCTCACTCAGTCACACTCACTCACTCACTCACTCACGCACTCACACACACGCACACACGCACATACACTCACTAACTCACTCACGCACTTACTCACGAACTCACTTACACACACACTCCCACACTCACATACTCACACACACACACACACACGCACTCCCTCACTCAGTCACACTCACTCACTCACTCACTCACGCACTCACTCACTCACTCACTCACTCACTCAGACACTCACTCACTCACTCACTCACCGATACTCCTTCAGATACAGAAGCCAAGAAAGCCGCGTCTTGATTCTTCTTGCAACTGCGGGCCCCACATAAATCAGACCAGTGTACACCTGCAGGCACCGCATGCACTCTCTCTCTCTCATGTCCACGCCCACATGCACATTCACGTTCATGTGTGCACATTGACGCAGAACGTGCACACTTCTTGATGCCACGCGAACGACAGGCAGAAAGACAGAAATCAGAGCACTAAGCGGCAGAAAGCGAAACGCAGGCCCAGAGAAAGACGATCACAACTGCAGGGCCGCGTCCACGTGCCCAGCCAAACGACGCACACGCTGCACCCCCCCAAATCTCTTAATTACCGACCTGTACCAGTGATGCTCCTGCTTCAATCTTCTCAAGCGCGTCGTCTCCCGAGAAGATCCCGCCCACCGCGATGATCTTCAGTTTCCCCCCTGAGAGGCGGTACACGTCCGCTACGCATCTGTGGAGGTGCACAGACAGACGCGCAGGTTCTTCTCTTACATCACGCAGACTTATGTGATGTTCCGTCAAGGGACTCTGTTCGGAAGGAAAGCGGGTCTTTCTGAAAGTCAAAATGCTGGGTAGGAATCCGAAAGTTGAACCTCTTCTGCCGGTCAAAGGAGAAACGTGAACGTGTGGTTGGGCATTCAGTGACTTGGCGTGTAAACCTCCAAGTGTATAGTGAACTTGCGTACAGCAAATAGAGACCAAAGAGGGAAAAAGGACAAAAGCAGAGGGGGAGAGAGGGAAGGTCCGGGGGGGACACTGCAGAGATCTTCTTTGGAGGGGTCGGAGAGAGTATCCCTGTCGCTCAGAGAGTGCCAGCACAGTCTACACAGTTGAAATGTACCTGTGTGTATGTGTGAACAATGTAAAGTGGTAAATGCGCATTCAGTTGGAGCGTCAATGTTGTGCATATTGATTGACATTGTGTAGATATACATTCGAACTAAAGTAAGTTTGCATTGAAAGATCGACCCAACCTTGTGGAGAGGTCCTTGAGGGGGGCTCCCGAGAGGCCTCCGGTCTCCGTCTTCCGAGGCGACACCAGGGAGTCGGGCCGGCGGATGGTTGTGTTGGAGACAATCAGACCTGCAGGGAGGGAGACACTCACTCACTCGTACACCAACTTCTTCTATATTTTGTGCACACTCACACACAATGTTGGATACACAGGGCAGACAGTGAGAGAGGGAAAGGGGGAAGGGGAGACAGATGAGAGAGAGAGAGAGAGAGAGAGAAACTGGATGGCCCATGAAATTCCTCAGTTCTCAGCGCGAACTTGTTCCTTCCTGAACACACATATACGTATCAATGCATGAGGCTGAACCCGCCTGCAATCCCCCTTTCCACCGCGACCTCCACTACATCCTTCAGCTCCTCGCCAGAGAGGTCAGGCGCGATTTTGACAAAAAGAGGAGGGTGGGGAGGGAAGTCGGCCTCGCCTACTGCACAAACCGACACAAGCACACACGTCCGCGCGCGCACACACGCATACACACACACACACACACACACACACACACACAGACGGACATGCGCACGCGCACGCGCACGCACACGCACACATGCAGATTCACCCACATGCGTACAATTGAGATCCAACCAGGGCGACAGAAAGGGCAAGCGAGACTTGAGTGATGATTTTTCTCGTTTGTGTATATGGACATGGATACGGACGCAAAAAGTAAAACAACGAACGACGAGAGGCATCAGACGGAATGCGTGCGTCATTTCATTCTCCTCTGGTCCCTTTTTCTTTTTTGCAACAACCCTAGAGCCCCACTCGCAGACTTTTCTTTCGACTTCAGGAAATCTGATCGCACATTCAAAGCTGAACTGTAGGATTGGAGGCGAACGCGATCTCTCCCACGTCTCACGTGACCTTGCAAAGCGAAACAGAAGATAAATACGGTGCCTTGATCAGCCATCCATTTTCACATACTGGAACTTGACGCAGATGTTTAGACGTTCAGACATTGCGAGTTAGGAATGGGTGGTTCGGAATTAAAAGACATGCAGATAGACGACATGCAGGCAGGCACGCAGACTCTCCTCCGAACGGCCTGCCGACTTGACCCTCCCTCAGCGTGCCACTTTTCTTCTCTTTTCTGTTTCTTTCGTTTGTCTTGTTTCGTTCCACCTTGCTGACCGCCTCCTGTGGTTTCCCTCTTCGGCAGTTTTTCGATTTCTTCTTGCACGGCAGAAACGAGAGAGATCAAACTCTCTCTTGCCTGAAGAGCTCGGAGTCCCGGTGTGTTGGGGGAAGAGACGTTGATCACCAAGTAGTCGGCAAACCTTCCTGCACACTTACTGACTCACTCACTCACTCATTACAGACTCGGCCACTCGTTCACGCGGTCACATGCCTATGCAGCAGGCACGTTTGTTTGTTCTTTTTCGAGCTGCCTAGTCAAATAGACTGAGAGAGAGAGAGAGCAGGGATGTGAATCGGCCGCATGCATCACCGTGCAACCAAAGAGACGCACGCCACCTCCGACGGAGTCACTGCGGTGCTAAACAAGGTCACTCAGGGAGGGAGACACAGAGGGAAAGACTGAATGAAGTTCTACCTAACTTCAGAGGAAGGAAACTGCCTGCACTGGGGGGGGAGCAGAAAGGAAAGGAAAAGACTCGGGAAAAAGGTACCCACCCGGGTGCTAGGGATGGACGGCCGAAATGAAGGAAGAGGGGAAGCGCAGAGTGTGAGGGGAGAGAAGAGAGAAGAGAAGAGGAGACGATTGCCTCGAGAAACCAGGAAGATTTGAAGAATACAGCCAAGGAAAAAGACAGTCAGTCAGTCAGTCAGTCAGTCAGTCAGTCAGTCAGTCGAACAGTTGACTGACTGACCAAGCTGTCGTACCCCTCTCGTCAAGTCTGCTGCTGCATCCGTCTGTTCCTTGTTCTTTCCAAGATTGACTCCCAGAACTCCGTGTTTTGTGAGAGGATGCGAAGGCTTCCTCTCCACAACTTTCTCCAGTCTCCTCTCGACAACATCAGCGCCCTCGCTGTTGAAACCGCACCTGCATGCTCGCATGCATGGATCCATACATTCACTTATCAATTTTAAGTATTTCATGGATGCTCGACCAACCACTTGTACACGGACGCCAGACATACGTAGTCTTGGTCTTGGTAGAATGAATATGTGAGTGGGCCTGGATCGCTCAAGAAGGCAGAAAAGGGATTAAGGAATTCCGCTTTGTCAATCATTCTTCCTGTTTAATTTACGGACTTCTCAAGTAGACGTTGGATTTTCCGCTATCCAGACGCAGAGCAGGCAAACGGGCAGGACAAGCGCACGCACGAAAGGAGAGAGAGGACAGACACGGCGACCCCTTTCCTACATTTTTTCTCTCCTTCATTCCACGCAGAAAAAGAGACAGAAAGGCAGACAGGTGGGAAGGCAGAAAGATACAGAAAGAGACCGTCAGAGAGATACAGACAGAAAGAACGACGGCCAGACATGCAGACTGAGGGAGAGAGATGCATGGACACAAAGGCAGACAGAGATTCGGGAGAGGGTGAGGAACAAAACAATACATTATACTTACCATCCGAAAAAATGCATCAAACAGCCCATTCGCGCACTGACACGAGATGACGCATTCACGAACTCAATTACTTCTAGAACGCCCATTATCTGCCTTGGACTCTTTTTTCGCTCTCTTGCCGTGCGCGCATTCAGTGACAGAAAGAAATGGAATACGTAGTCAACGCACTCATGTCAGATGAAAAGAAAAACAGACAGACAGACAGACAGACAAGCAGGGAAAACGGCAGGAAGGTATGCCA
>JAHBMJ010002010.1:0-7500 GCA_018398765.1 Chromera velia | reverse complement strand
GTGCACTCGGCGAGGAAAAGGGAAGCAGACAGACGGGTGGAGCTGGAATGGACACAGCGATCCCGACAGTTGGCGGCTTGGTGACAGGCAAAGCGCGGACCGCGCCCAGGTGTGCAAAAGGCATGAGCGCCCATATGAATTCCGTAACGCTACCGCTGAGTGCCTTACAGTCTCTCGTGCTGCTCTCCGTCCGAACGGAAGGCAGAGAGAGGTTCTCAGGATTGAGTGAGAAAGCATGGTTGCGTCGTCATAGAGCAGACATGCGACAAGGTGATAGGTAGACGGGTGCAGGCAGATGCACAGACAGATTCGCACGCATCAAAAACCGGAGACGGCCCAATGCTTCAAAATATTGAACGAATACCACAGACAGACCCACCAAAAATTTAAGCCCCTACATCACAATCCACAATTTTAGAGAGAGTCACTGAGCTATGCCTGTATTCAGCGTTCTGGCTGAGTCTCTATGTCTAGCTGACATAGCTCGATCGTTTGAGCCATGCAGTCATGCTCTGACAGTACGGCTCAGTCTGCTCCACTGTGGACGGATTGATCATGATATGATCATGATTGATCGAAAATCCGTCTCTCTTCGATCAGCCTAGCTCATGCAATTAAACTCGAGTGCGCGCCGTCTCCGCGCGCGTCAGACTCACGGCTCCAGAATCATGCAGACTCCTCGCGCGGCTGCACCATTCGTCTCGTGACTCTCGTCGAGACGAGACGTCTACATGCAGTGACGCAGTCTCCATCTCCCAGCGGCCGTCTCCTGCACACTCATCAGCCAGAGATTTCTATCGATCGAGCGCCTCCATACAATACGGCCCGCTCATTTGCCTGACAACTTGCAGCAGCCAGGGTGAGTACTGACCGAAAGTCAGGTCGCAGCAGACACGACTGACAGCCAGCTGTCTTAGCAGTCTCCGCTTTCCGCGCTTTCTGAGTGTGTCCCTGAGTTCGACGTTCAAAGCCGTTACTGCTGAGATGGACAGCGTTGCGTGCATTACAACCCACTTGGGTCTTCCTAACTCGGTGATCGTCGAGAAATACCTCTCCTTCCGGAAGATGGAAGTCCTCTACGATCAGGTGTCTGTGCTACCAACTCCGGGTGAGTGGGCGCGAGAATTTCCGTACGATCTTCTGGTGGGTATCTCTTTCTCGAGCAGTCTCCTCTTCTTCGAGAGTGTTTCTGCCCGAGACTTTGCTTTCTGCCCTTTCACTTTTTTGTCTGACCTTCAGACCACAGAGAGACAAGATTGGTTGGCACTGGACTTGTACTTGGCGGTGGTATGTGATTGGCGGTTTGTGCGTGTCCAACACCAAAAGAAGAGGGAAGGCCATCCCGTTGAGTTCATTTCCCTGCACACGCCATGTCTCTTACCGGGCTTGCGTGTCGGTTGGTAGCCGTCTCTCCGCTCCGCTCATGATGTCAGAACCGAAAGAAGTTCAGACTGAATGCATGCATGCATGAAGAATGATAAATCAAGAGATGGATAGACGAATAGACAGGTGAGATCTAGGGCTCAGAAACAGAAATTGACTTAATTGTGGCGCAGAGCACCCGGAAGGCCTCGTGAGGGCGAGCGAAGACATCCGCAAGAAGTGCCCCTTCGGTCGGTCCCCCATTTCAGTCGATCCTCGGCATTCATCGCATGCTGGTCTCTCCTCTTGAGACATACAGACACTCATCCTTTTCAATATTTTGATGTCGCTTCAATCTGAATTTGTAAGAGGGTTGAGAGATCTCTTCTGTTAATGCATGCGCACATTCTGAAACCCGTACTGACGGGTCTACGCGTCAATGCCGCCAGGTCCTCTCCTCTCCGCTAGTTTGCAAGTCTGTTTCTAGTAAGAGTAGACTCATGCAGGGATCCTTGCGATAAGCCTTCTGTAAGCATCTTGTGGGAGAAGAGTCATCAAAGATGCTGCTTGAGAATGGAATGTCACCTTCTTTCCTCCCTTCCTTCCCTCCCTTGTATTCCTTCTGCAGGTGCCATCCCGGCGCTCCAGCTGAAGGACGGGACGGTGGTCACAGAGACTTCGGCGATCGTCGCGTTCTTCGAGAGCGCCCATCCCCAGGGAGCACTCGATGGGGGCAGCTCTGTGGAGCAGGCCCTGAAGAAGATGTGGCACGACCGCATTGACCTCAGCCTCTTCCAGCCCATGCTGGACGCATTCAGGTCGGAAGACAGTTTAATTCAATACAAGACGCTAGACAGATGCATCTATGTGCTCATAGAGTTTTTGTCTATATGTGTGAATGCATGGGCATACGTCTGCAGATGCACAAATGAGTGTATGCATGTGGATGTTCACGTCCATCCATTCTGTCAGAGGCTCCCTAGGCCGTCTCCGTATGTTCAGCTGGGAGAGCCTAAAAAGGCGGGGAGGCGAAGGGCTGTGTCGCAGTCATGATGAACGATCAGAAGAGGCTGCGAGTGATTGGGTCGTGGGTTGATGTGGGGTGCTCGAACATGCGCCTCTCTGCCTGTGTGCATGTTGGTGGCTGGGAGTGCGGGCGCTTCAAAAAAAGTGTATGTCTGCGTTTATACCTGCACATGCGATCTTTGGTTAATTGGCATTCGATCCGATGGACGTGCTGTATGGACGCTCTGTCCGTATTCCTGTCTCGCTTTCCATCTCTCTCTCTCTCTCTCTCTCTCTCTCTCTCTCTCTCTGTGTGTGTGTGTGTGTGTGTGTGTGCGTGGATGTGCTGTGCGGTGCGAGATTTCTTCTCTGGCTGCAGGTGTTCGAACGGTGTTGATATGTTCAAGAATCGCTTTCCGTGTCACGCAGCCGCCTTCGAGACATTCAAGGGTCGCGTTTTCTACGCTCTCGGAAAGCTTGAGGGCCTGCTCGCGGAGAGGAAGACCAAATTCACAGCAGCAGAGACGATCTGCACTGCCGACATCAGACTCTATGCAGGTAAGTCGGCAAGTTCAAAAGGGGCGTTGAGACTTTGCCGGATTAAAGGCCATCGACAAGAAGGGGTAGTGAAATGTTCCTTTTTCAAACACTCAAATTCAGTCAGTCATGCTCGGAATCAACGCACACCTGCAGACAGGAAAACAGGAAAGCGAGCGAATGAAGAGACCGTTGGGGAGCGAACTGGGACTGCATTGGTTCCTCTATTCGTTGGGGCGGTGAATTTCTATAAGCCCGCATCAGCCTGACTTGGTCTCCACGCTCTGCATCTGCCTCTTTCGTCTGTTTTGAGTTGCTCCTGCATGTCGGCACAGAACGTGCTGGCAAGAATGCGTCGGTCCATCAAAGACATTATTCCTGCCCCACTCTTATGTCCCTGGCTTTCTTTTTCGATCGATCGTCTTTCCTTTTTGCGTCTTCATGTGTGCACGTGCTTGCACGCTCATACGTACAGGCCTCGAGTTCGGGTTGAACAAGGCGTTTGGGCCCGTGCTGACCGAAGAAGAATTCTCCGCTTTCCCGAATATGAAGGCGCTGTACGATTTGATCGCCGCTGAACTTCGGTGACTGTCCCCCCGCGGTAGCGGTTCCGAATGAATCCCTAGTTGGCCTCCATCTTTAGTGCGCCTTATCCTGCACGTCCAACAGGAGAGAGACATGCACAAACCCTCGCGGCAAGATACGCGCGGCAGAATTTCACAGTCGTGCAGTTAGTAGTATCAGCATCTTGATATTAGAGCGTGGGGTGATTTGGAGCTAGGTTTAGAGCTGATCGACTCAGTGGCACCTGCATATACCTGCATGTAGTGGATCTCTCTGACTTCATTGTTTTTTTGCATGCACGATTGTTTGAAAAAGTCTTGCATGTTGAATTTGAATACTACTTTGAATTGAAGCATGTACTACAGTATTGCCCAATGCCCTATGTAGGTATTCCCAGTGCCTTTCTCTCATTCTTTCTCCAATCTGTTCAAGTTCAGACTTTGAATGCAAGGTTGTTCTCATCGATCATCCTCACCCCATAAGATCATCCTGGGGATGATCCCCCAAGCGATCATCATCATTTAGATCATAATAAAACAAGGCATTAATAGATAACATTATAGAATTTGATCGATCTTCAAAAAGACATATAATTAGCGTGTTCAAAATATGGTTTAACTTAATTAGAGGTTTGGTTCGAAAGTAAGAAAAATTATTGGCGACCGATGCATGCATGCATGAATCCATATAAAATTTTGCAATTTGAAGTGATGAATTGCTAAAAGAGCTGGTTGCACCCTAGGTTGCACCGTTGCAATTCCTAGAGGTATAATTATTGAAATTCTATTAAATTCTAGATTAAATTCCTAATCAAATTCTAGCCTAAATCAGGCTAAATGAAAACTTGCATGTAATTTGATGATGTAAAATCTGGCCTAGCTACCTGCACGATAACATAGTTTCTTAACTTCATTTATTTACTAATATTTTGATGAACCGCAAAAGATTGATCAAGACTATATCATCAAAAAGAACCTAGAGTGCCGAACCTAGAGTCTAGCCCAGAGTGTTACAATGTAACCAGGTGTGTTGCAATATAGCGTAAAGAGATAGAACTAGGCTCCTCCTATACGTAAAAAAATAAATAAATAAGTTTGGTCAAAATCTGAATTAGTTTTTTTATTTTTTTATTTTTGTGCTTTGAACTTGAAGTGTTTGCTTCAAAAAAATAAATAAAAAAATAAAAAGTAAACGTGATTTTGGGCAATTAACTTTTTTATTTTTTTACGTATAGGGAGCCTAGAGATGGAAGGATAAGAGTGAGGCGGACATGCTAGGAACAAATCTCAAATGCTTCCCCCCCGTTTTTTCCCTTCTTTAAAAAATATGTGGTAAGAAAGATTTTCAAAACCGTGTGACAAAACGTTTTATATCAATTCAAATATTTTTTTTGCTGTAGTTACTGATCGACCAACGCTACCAGCTCGTAGGAGCGACGTTTACCGTGAAACACATGCACTAGTCCTAGGCACTAGTCGATCCTTCTTCATATCGAACTATTCATGTCACATAGTCACATCAGTGACATCAGCACAAAAGAACATATGCATGTTTTTAAATCAATTTTTTCAATTGTCAACTCGCGGCTGAAATCAAAGTTGGAGGGCTTGTTTTTTTTCTTAATAAAACCTTTCGCTGCTGTACTCAAACTGCTCTTTAGACTAGTCTTCAAACTTGATTTGAAGTGCTTTCTATGTGGCTCTTACGATTTCTGTCATCATGGTAGTCAAGACGATTTGAAGAGCACCCCTGATGGGATGCACAGAAGAAGGAATTTCAGGTCCATCCTTGGGGAGCCTGGCTCCGTGAGTCCACATGAAAATGTTGGCAGGGGTGACGATGAACAGCAAGAGAAGAGTGAGACCCGCAGCTGTGCGCAGAAGTACTTTGGCAAATTCTGGATCCAGAACATCTGTCTTCAGAACGAACTGGCCTGCATGCATGTTTCGGTAGCCGCACTTTTGCATTTACACAAGCATTGGCAAATGCATCTCGATATTCACCTGCATGCATGTGCATCGATCCAGGTGGGTCTTTGGGTTTGCAAAAGAGCTCCGCATAATAATCTCAGTCTATCTGAGAGAGAGAGAGAGAGAGAGAGAGAGAGACAGAGAGAATCGTTTGGTAAGCAAATGACAATCATGCTTTTATTACACACATCGGACACTGCAACAGAGAGACAGAATTTGTGTATTATGTGGAGAAAGAGCCGTCGAAGAGGATAGAAGCATATGCGCTTTTCTTCTTTGATTTTTCTCACAGTTTCATAATTCTGTCTGTGGATTTGTTTCGTGGAGATACGACAGGCGGAAGAGCAGTGATGATCCTGCAATGCAGACAGCACGAGAAGCGCACATGAGAAGAAAACAGAAAAAGAAAGGAGCGTGGAGACACTGACTGATCACGTTCGCGTAGGCACCGCCAAATAGGAGCGTCCCAAGTACGATTTCTGCGACACCTGCAACACTTGCGCCCCAACCCACGCACATATGAAAAAGTGAACACCGTGTTGCAAATGCACACACGTAGATGCACAAATAGAGTAAGTGCAGAATATCCCAAGGACCATGCAGAGACGGGCGTGAAGAGGGGGACGACCGAGATTTGTGAAGCGAGAATACGATATAATTCTGCGACCACGACAAGAAAAGAAAGGGCAAGGATGGCGGAGCAGGACATGACATCACAGAAAGACTGTATCTTTCTTTTCTCCCCCTCTTCCTTTCTCTTCCAAACAGACAGACAAGGCACAACGAGACAAACAAGCGCGCGCACACACACACACACACACACACACACACACACAGAGAGAGAGAGAAAGAGATACATGACAGATTGACGAGTCCAAAGACAGGCAGGCACACAGACCACATCTTTTTTTCTCTGTTTTTTCTGTTTTCTCTCTTCTTCCTCTTCCTCTTCCTCTTCCTCTTCCTCTTCCTCTTCCTCTTCCCCTTCCTCTTCCCCTTCCTCTTCCCCTTCCTCTTCCCCTTCCTCTTCCCCTTCCTCTTCCCCCTCCTCTTCCCCTTCCTCTTCCCCTTCCTCTTCCCCTTCCTCTTCTCCTTCCTCTTCCCCTTCCTCTTCCCCTTCCTCCTCCTCTTCCCCTTCCTCCTCCTCTTCTTCTTCCTCCTCCTCCTCCTCCTCTTCTTCTTCTTCTTCTTCTTCTTCCTCCTCCTCCTCCTCTTCTTCTTCTTCTTCTTCTTCTTCTTCTTCTTCTCTGCTCTTCGATCGTTTCTGCCTTACTGTAACTTCAACAGACAGACAGACAAACAGACACGCAAGCAAACAGATCGAGAAACAGACAGAAGGCAGACAAACAGACAGACAGACAGACAGGCAGGCGGGCAGGCAGGCAAGCAGAGAGGCAGACCTGTCCAGTTGACGTGGAAAGAAGCGCTGAAGGGAATCTGCATGTGGAATATCAAACAGCAATGCGCGCATACACATGCTCGCTTCGTGAAGGAAAATCATCCTGCGGTATGAACGGACGGTCCAGGTACTCGATCAAAGAATGCGATGCAACAAACAAACGAAGAGAGAACAAGAAGAGAGAAGCGAGGGGGCGGCAGGGAGTGTGTGTGTGTGAGAGAGAGAGACAGAGAAAGAGAGCGAAGAAGGAAGGAAGGAAGGAAGGAACGAAGGAAGGAAGGAAGGAAGAAAGGAAGGAAGGAAGAAAGGAAGAAAGAAAGAGAGAAACTTGCTCGTATCAGCATCCCTC
This sequence comes from Chromera velia, assembly GCA_018398765.1. NCBI lineage: Eukaryota > Chromeraceae > Chromera > Chromera velia. Next base: position 314 of record JAHBMJ010002010.1, on the reverse strand, counting down.
CCCCCGCCCTCCTAACCCCAACCTTCCAGATGCCCCAAGCATTTGGGAATGGATAAATGTTACAGAAGTCATCGTGAATCGTGAAGTGCGAAATTCCCGCCGCCACAAGACCCGCGCCTAGGATCGGCCAAGTGGCGCGCCACCCTGCAAACACACAGATGAACAGATCCTTCAGACCATACACACACACACACACACACACACACGCACTCACACACGCACAGACACAGACAGAGACACAGACACAAACACACACACACACAGACACACGCACGCACGCACACACACACACACACACACACACACACACGCAC
>JAHBMJ010002009.1:73077-106508 GCA_018398765.1 Chromera velia | reverse complement strand
CTGAAAGCAAAGGGATTTAAACCGAGAACGGGCGGCTAGCGGCTGGAAGAGAAAGAACGCAACCTGAACATGATCTAGGCGCAAAGGGGGGGAGAGGTAGCGGCGGAACGAGAAAAAGCGCAGCACATAGATGGAGGTGCAGGGACATAAATGACGGCTGAAGCAAAAGGGAGGCCAGCGAATGGCTGGCAGCAGAAGGCTGGAAGAGAAGGAATAAGACCTGAGGGCGGGAGACAGAAAGACGGAGGCAGCTGACGGGAGAAAAAAGACCGCACCGCCGAAGTGGAGGTACAGGCATTCAAGTGAGGGCTGGAGGCGGAGGGAGACAAGCGAGTCTAGCAAGCGAATGGCTGACACTGTCAGCTGAAGGCCGAAAGAAAAGAAGGTTTCCGGAAGAATGAGACTACAGCCCGTTTTGGCGTTCTTGAACATCAGTGTCATTGAACCCGCACCAATTAATTAATTCAGCTGTTGGCTTGTGTGCTGTGTAGTGCCGGGATATGTGGCTTATGGACGTTGGACCTGGAGGTCTGCAATGCCGGCTGTCTGCTCGACTCTGCTGATGTCTGCCTGTCAAGGTCAGACAAATGGTCTTCAATAGATGTCCGTTGTAGGTGAGTGCCTTGAGTCGATGCATGCATATGAACACCCAAGCGTACGTGCCGGTGATCCTCAAAAGTTTATGTAAAATGTGGAAATCTTCTGGGGCCTCTTTGGTTGTTCATGCATGTGGATGTCGCCTCGGAGGGCAAAGCAGACGGACTTACCGCACGTACTCTTGAGAGGTGTGTGTCTCAATTTTTGTGACAAAACAACGTGACATTTTTTCTGCCGGAACTGGACAGATACCGAGGCTCTGGGCCCCGGCATATGACGGGATACACCCAACCAGTTGGGTGAGTGCCTCGGGGGGCCATTTAGGGGGTCGGCCATAATTTGATTGATGCAAAGCATCAGGGATCGACTTGGGCATGTCTTGCCTGTGCAAAGTGGCGGGGGCCACGGCAACGTGCGCAAAATATGCTTTTCGGGACCGCACACATGCAACTCCGTGCGAGTTACTTGAGGGGCACGTATCATGAGAAGCGAAGTATAATTATAATGCGATCGCTGCTCCGTGCGACTTGCTTGAGGGGCACATTTTGGAATTTGGGCGACACCGTGATGGAGACAGAACCGAGCCCCCCCCCCCCCCAAAAAATGAAAAAATGCGTTATGCGGATCCGTGCGATCTCAGGGCCTCTCGGCTGATCTCAGCAGAGCTGAGCTGCCCCCCGAGGCGACTCAGCAGAGCCGATTACTTCGGGCACATTTATGCGTTGCACAGCCCACCTAATTCGAATTAAGACATGCTTTCTTCCTTTCACGAACGCCGTTGCGAAAGCGGAGTCCAGTGTGCCATAATTCAGGCGTTCCTGTATGATTTATACACCCATCTCCTGCAGAAGTAAGCCAGTGAGGTGGGCTCCTCTCTTAGAAGAAGCAACACTCAGGTGAACAACATTGATCAATCGGGTAACAAGCATGAAGCGAATTTTGGGGTTGGGCGCGCTCCTTGCCGCCTCTGCCTCTGCTGATCTGCCAACAAAGGAAGAGGCCGAGGCATTCTTCCAGCTTGCAACTGCCGATGGGACGTCCTGTTCCTTTGTCATCACAGATGACACAACGAACACGGCTAACTCTCTTCAAGCCGTGGACCCTCCAGCGGGCGTTCCTACAGCCGCGACTCCCGATCCCATTACAGAGGACTTCGAGTGGATCTTCACACCGGCAGAGGGCGGACTTGTCAATATTGTTAGCAAGGGGAGTGCCACTTGCCTCACAGGCGACGCTGCACTCACTCCTCAAGTTACGGCAGATGAGTGCGACAACAGTGAAGAGCAAGAGTGGAACGTCACATTGTCTGCTGACGGAACTCCCCCCGTTTACCAGATCACCTCTCCATTCAATAGTGACCAGGTGCTTACACAAGGAACTCCAACTGTGCTTGTAGCTGACGGTGCCCAGCTCTGGGCACGGAATAACGGAACCTGCACTCCCATTCCGGGGAAGTTCCCGTGGATTCCGAAGCTCAGTGGGGTAACTCACTACAAGTCATGGGATCACGTTCCCCTCCCTCCGGATAACTTCATCTGTGACCCCTACAAGAGGGGTTGCCCTCTGTACTGGCCCTCCACCTACTATGACGAGTCTGGCAGCAACGTGCCCGTGAGTCTACAGCTTAATTTGGCTCAAGTTGGAAAGTGACTGACCTTTATATATTCGTTTCTGTTGCAGTCTGTTGCAGGTGTTTTTTGCCCGCCTTTGGAATGACTTGCTCGCCTTCTTTCTTTTAGATTTGTTGACTACGGTTTTTTCGGCAGACGACAGACGACGTGGCTGCTGTAAAGACAGTCCCTTGTGTGCTTGTACATGCATATTTGCTGCTTGCCTTCGCCTACGTACTTACTGGCCATGAGATGTGAGTGGATGAGAATCACGCTGTCGTCTCGCTCCCTCTTTGCCACTTCAGGTGAGCAGCTGGAATGACCACTACGGGACTCACTCCATCAGTCCCTACGAGGCATCTCCGAAGAAGCTGCTGCTGGGGGTGGAGGCAATCCCCGCAGCTCTGGTTAATGACCCTGCATTCCCTGAGGTGGGCTTGCGTGGTTCACCTCGCTGGGCTGAAGTATTGGTGTGTGTTTCTGTTGGAAGACGTCGTCAGGACTTGATTTCATTTTCTCCTGTTTTCGTTGTGCTGTTTCTGCTCTCCTCTTTCTCTTACCTGCATCGTCTCTTGCGACCCGTGTCCTTTCCTGTGTCCGGCTAGCTTTCTTTCTTTTTTTCTCATATGAATTTTCTGTTTCACTTCTCCGTTGTCCTCAGCCCGGTGACAAGGCCCAGCAGCTGATGGATTCTCCGTATTACTTTCTTAAGAAGAGCGTCTTCTTCAAGAGAGTTTTCTTCCAGAAATACGAGACGATCAGCGGACACTCATTCAAATTCTCCTCTGGGTCAGTCAGGACAGAGATCGATCAAAACTTTCGTCTGTTTTCTTCTCTTCTCTCTGTTTCGTTCGTTTGCTGGTCCTTCCTCCGATCTTCCTCGAAGCATTTCTTGCTTCTTTGTTTCAAACGCTTCTTCGTAAATTTGCCCCCCTTCCCTCGTCCATCCACCCGTCTGCTTTCTTTTTTTATGTGTTTTGCATGTTTCTTTTTTCCTTCCCCTCTCACTCACGTCTTGGCATACGTAGATCCACGTTGTTTGCCGATGTGCGTGCAGATTCGGTCCCACTGACTTCAACGCTGTTCACGATGTTCTTCCCTTCGCCGTCGCCTTGAACGAACCCAACGACACCTCTGTTCACCCTTATTATAAGATGAAGAGCACCGTAAGTCATCAGCACAGCGACATACAAACCAGCGGCTGACTACTCTTATTCCTCCATTTGTATGTTTGTTTTCTTATGTGCCACATCTTAAAGTCACTGGGAAAAGTGCAACAGACCTTCATACTTAGCTCGCACTGTTGTTAAAGAACCCCCGAAGTCCACACAGCAGTTCCTTTTTCTTTTAGAGAGAGATGCTGATAGTTGCTAGAACGTCCCACACACTCTTTCTTGCACATGCATTCTGCATTTTTCACCCCAGATTCCCATACACCCCTCCTCCTCCCGTCTCCTCTCAACTCCCTCTTCCTCTCCTTTCTTTTTTTATCTGCCTGCCTGCCTGCCTGCCTGCCTGCCTGTCTGTCTGTATTTATGTATGTCTGTATGTATGTCTGTCTGTGCGCATACGCATGCAGGCCCTGGAGATGCTGGCCGAGTCCGTCTACTTCCAGATCGAGCAGGACGAGAAGTTCGGCCTCCCTAAGGGACAGATGTACCCTGTGGACTACTTTGTCAAGCTCGAGAAGACAGGGTACCACGTGGCAGCCTTCGTCCCCGTGTTCCACTACGAGCTTGTGAACACCAAGTGGATCACCGTGCTGGACGTGGAGTTCGTCGGGAAGCCCAAGGGTAAGCGACATGCAGGAAGAGAGCACGGGGAATTAAGGGGGAACCAACAGGACGGAAGCGTATGCCACGACTGAATCCAGAAAGGGGAGTCCTCCGCTCATCATTCATCCCTTTTTTCACTTTCTGCTTCTTTTTTTTCTGAATATGCGTTCTTTTTTTCTGAGAAAACTCCAGAAAAAATGGTGAATTTTGCTTTTGTCCCTCCTGCATCCAATGAACTTCCTTTTTCCCATGAGAGCAGACCCCCAGTTCGCCAAGCTGGTCGTCGAGTGCGGAGGAAAGTTCAAGAGCCCTGCACCCCCCGCGGTCTCAGCATCTGCATTCGTTGGCGGGAACGACGGAACTTCGGTGGGTCCTTCCTGCGTTGTACTTCCTCCAGAGTTCTTTTAACAAGGGAAGCTTAGAGAGTGGTTCGTGTGTCTGCTTTTCTCTTTGTCTGTTTGCTTGTTTGATATCCAGCTGTCGGTAAGGCTGGACAAACCAAGCATTCATGCCTCTCGGCTAGGCTTGCTGTGTTTGTGTCTTAGTCTCTCTGTCACTCCCTCTGTTTCCCTTGCTGTCTGTTATCGAGTTGAGTACAGTCCAACACGGGAGATGACGGCTCAGACTCTGGCAGCTCTGCCACATCCAACCCCGTGGTCAGTGTGTTGTCCTGCAGTCTGTCAGTGAGGAGGTTGGCTGGTTTTCATATCTATTCGATATACACGAGAACGGCTGAGCAGAGCTCTGTTGCATTGAGTTTTTATCCTCTCTACGAGTTGCTGAAACTTTGAGGACTCGGGACCATCTGACGTGTAGGAGGTCTTTCCATCTCTTGTTCCTTTCGCTGCTTCTACCGTCTTTTGAAGAAAAATTTTCTGCACCTCGACGACATCTGACTGTGTACACCTAATCTGTTTGAAGTGTGAAAAATCCCGTAATGTTCTTTGATTTTGATTTTGATTCCTTCTCCAGGTCGGAGAGAACACGAACGACATCACCACCGGACGTGTGGACTCAGAGACCGGAGATCAGCAACAACAGAACGACATTGGTCCCTTGACGACCACATCTGAGACAGGTCAGTTAATTAGTTCTCTCGTTGGTAAAGACATGAATGAAATCCGTCAAGCCTAGTTGACTCCCCATCTCGTGAAGGGACTAGAGTTTGTTTGCCCACTTCATGAAGCGACGTAGGCCCACCAACTTTACCCTTTGCGTCTTCAAAAAAAAGTGCCTTTGGCCCGCTCCTCTCTGAGCCTTTTTCGAAAGCCAAAAGGACTCTCGCCGCCTGGAGTTCTGTCTATGCCGAGCCGCAAAATATTCATCGACTACCGAAGACTTCGTTGAATTAAATGAACGAAAGAACGGTTGTCATTCACTTCATGCGCATTCATGGATGCAGGTGACTCTAACGCCAGCTCGAGCACGGGACCCGTGGACACCGGCGCCTCCGTCCAAAATGGTCCCAACACAGTCGACACTGGAGGTTCCACTGCTGACGGCACTGTGGAGTCTGACGTGAGTGGATGCACAGTCATCAAATTGATTTCTTCATTCACTCCGTCTTTTGTTCGTGTGTCGTTTTTTGTTTTCTCGTCAGCATGGTCAGTGGGATGGAACGACAGAGAACCCACTGCTGCCTCTAGCATGGGCTGAAAGAGGAGGTTCAGGATAGAGATCAGGTGTGTGTGTGTGTGTGTGTGTGTGTGTGAGTGAGTGTGTGTGTGTGTGTGTGTGAGTGAGTGTGTGTGTGTGTGTGTGTGTGTGTGTGCGTGTGTGTGTGTGTGTGTGTGTGTGTCGTGTACGTGTGAGGTGGTTCCTTCAGGTTGGCAATGACAGCGCTAACGAGAACGGCAACGGTGCCTCCTCTACCGGAACCAACGAGAATGCAGTGGACACCTCGAGTGACAACGGGTTCGAGGCAGGAGTGGACAGCGGGTCCAATGCTGGCAGCAATGTCAACGTGACGGTGCGTGAGTTGCGACATGCAGATCTTTTCTTTCACTTCTTTCAAATCAAACCGGGGGGGATCTCTTTTTGGACTTGCGCGAAGAAGTGCGTGGAGGGTTGGACACGCAAGAGAATGGAATTAAATCTCTCTTCCTTCCTTTCCTTCTCCCTCGTTCCCTCTTTCCCTCTTTCCCTCTCTGTCTCTCTCTCTCTCTCTGATTTCTGTCTCTACCGGCATCTTGTGCAGGACACGAACACCAACGCTGTTGACGGAGATGTGGACTCATCAATCGGCAGCGAGAACGGCGTGTCCGGTGAGAACGACAACGCTGTCGGACTCACCGACAACTCTGCGACCGTCAGTCCAGTCATATCAATTCCTCAACGAATCAAAACCCCTTCTCTTTGATGTAGTCTCACAATTGACTTCGAGGGCTTCATTTATCAAGAGAAGCATCCTCTTTGGTACGTCTTGATCGTTGTGCCGCACGTGCAGCTTATTTGTCATCCATGCAGCAAACACATCAGACTCCATCTGTCTAACTTGATGTAAATCCGTCTGTGCAGGAAAACTCTGCTGGCAACAAGAACTCGGCTGACCAGAGCAACTCGGGCAGCGTGGAGGCCTCCAACGAAGCAACCACAGACTCGGGATCTGACCTGGATGCCGATGTGAGTGAGTGATTTCTTCAGAGAGACAGCTCAGACAGACAGTCAACCAAGAGAAAGCGCACCCGTCCTTTTCTCTTCTATTTTTTCCATTCTCGGGATTTATCTTTGTATGTGCTCGAAGCTTTTCCTTGTGCTTTCAAATTGCACTTGACTCTCGGTAAGTGAGAAACTATAATAAGTTGACTGAATGAACTTGAATGAATGCAGCTGGGTAACGACAGTTCGAACACCAACGGCGCCGAGGGCAGCGTTGACGGAGAGAACGAGAACACGGTGGATGCAGGAAGCCAGACGGACCTCGACACCGATGTGAGCAGCGGCTCTTCTTCTGGGAGCGATGTGGACGTTCAGGTCGGTCAGAAGTCCATCAGGTTGTTTATTTCTGCTGGTCTCTATTTGCCCGCTTCTGCTGCGCCAACGATATTCGCTGCCAGATTAATTGTAGACTTTTTTATTTCTGGCTGTCCTTCTTTCGAGGGAGCAAATAAAAGACAGAGGTCTTAAATCAAGGCTGGTCTCTCTCTCTCTCTCTCTCTGTGTGTGTGTGTGTATGTGTGTGTGCTTGTGTGTGCGTGTGTATGTGTGTGTGTGTGTGTGTATGTGTGTGTATGTGTGTGTATGTGTGTGTATGTGTGTGTGCGCTTGTGTGTGCGTGTGTATGTGTGTATGTGTGTGTGTGTGTGTGTGTGTGTGTATGTGTGTGTGTGTGTGTGCTACTTCTCTGTTCCTACCCGCAGGACACAAACGACATCACTCTGAACCCCGATGTCAAGACAGGGTCTGAGAGCATCAACGACGTCTCGGGGTCCAACGAGAACGACATGAACCTCGAGGACTCCTCCGACAGGGTGGGTGGGTAGGAGGGGGACGGGAAAGGATTTTATATCTGCCTGAATGTGTAAGAACGTGATTTCATACAGCTTGTGTATGCATAATAGCTCCACTGTGCTGGTATAGCTGTGCCATAAATTGCCTGACAGTCGTAGAACTGCTGCACTGAATGCATGAAAGGAGCCAGATCGGCGTGTAGAAGGAGTCGATCGACAAGCGAATCAATGCCTGTGCACATTTGATTTCCTTCCATAATTTTGCAGTCGACTGAGATCAGCAGCGAGACCTCGTCCGATCAGTCCAACGAGGGTTCTGTCGACAGCAAAAACGATGTGATCACTGACGCCGACATCAACGGCTCTGTGGATGGATCTCAGGTAGGTGTGTCGATGGATTGATCACTTTGGCTCTCTTCTTCTCAATTCAGGGTAGTAGCCGCATTTTTCTTTCGCTCTACAACCATCTCGGCATTGATGCTTCTCGGCTATTTCTTCGCTGAAAGAATTCATGGACTGACTGACAGAAGCAGATCTCAGTCGACTCAAAAACCATATGCAGAATCGCTAAAAACGATTCCTCCCTCTCGTTTTTTGTCGACTTCGTCTCATGACTCTCCCTCCCTTCACCCCTCCCTTCACCTTTCTTCACCCTTCTGTCTCTCTGCCTCTCTGTAAACTACGCACAGGACCAAGAGACCAACGTGGACACTACAGATGTGAACACAAACACCGGAGTCAACACTCAGGGACAGAGCTCTGAGAACGAGAGCAAGTCAGTGAGTCCGTCCGTTGGCAGCAGACAGGACGAGGGGGATTTCTCGTTCATAGATTTTTCTCTGCCTGAAGGAACCGCGTGTGTGTTACCAAGAAGGCATGGGGGCTGTGGGAGACCGTCCTTCTCTTGTATTCCGGTACTGGGTCCACTACGTCTATGTGGCCATGCGTCATACGCATATGTATCGGTGTATGTATGTATGTGTATTATGTATGTATGTATGTATGTATAGACGGATTCGTATGATTGCATGTGCGTACGTGTCTGCGTAAACAAACACATTGCACGACTGACTGCAGCTCCGAGTCCTCTTCTGGATCTGCATCCAAGTCAAACAACAACGTGGAATCGAACTCCGAATCCTACGTACGTCCTGGATAACTTCATTCAGACACAGAAATTCTCCCCTGCTTGGTTTTATGTATACTTCCGTACTTCACTTGGCTTGGAAGTCATCTTCTCATAGAGGCCTCCGCTACTGTATGGCTGCAGATTCGTATTCTTAGCGCTTTTGCGAAGCGCAGGAGGGGCTTCGAACAATGCATTGATCGTTTAGACTTCAGATTTGCCTGTTTCTTTTTCTCAGCGGCTTCCACTCGCTTTCTCCTTCTCCTTGTTGCTGCTTCTGATGCTGTAGAAAAGGTCGAAATGCCATGAAGGTTCAAACGACAGTGGCTGACATATGAATATCTAACTGCACACATGCTGGAATGCAGACCGGCGACTCGACTTCCAACGCTGCCGGAGGAAACTCCACCTCCCAGGCGATCTCCAACTCTGGAGGGAACGTCCAGAACTTCTCCCCCACCATCAAGATCAACATCGACAGCAGCAACTCGGGGGTGGACCCTCACAAGAAGGACCCGCACCTCACCTGCGACAGTCAGTTCCTTTGCTTGCCTTTTTCTTTCACCCGTCTTTCTCAACAGAGGGCCCTCCTGTCTTGTTGTAATGTGAGGAAAAGCAATAGACACACTTGTGTGAGCGCAGACCCGCTCAGATTTTCCCATGGCATGCATTTCCCTTCCCTGACGCCTTTCCACATGAGGTCATCCTTCCCCTCTTTCCCTCCTCGGCATGCTACTCCTGCTCTATCGGGGTAACGTGGTCTCAGGAGACTCTACTACAAAATCACGTGTCCTTCGATTTTTTTTTTTCATTCTGAAGCCCTTCCTTGTCTTATAATTCGGCTGAGCAATATACGTTCTTTCCCTCGGACCCCAACTTTCACATTTCTTTCCCTTTCTATTTCCTTGTCTTTTCTATTCACGCAGAGCTCTCCCAAGCTCTTGTGGACGACTTCTTCGCCGTCCACGAAGACACGACTCTGGTCGCCAACGCCCTGATCAACGACCCCGTCGGGTGGGAGGTCATCGTCTCTGCCACGAGCCCCACCACTGCAGAGGGAGGTCGGTCAGCAGAGATAGACAGAGGGGCTGGACTGGAAGATGGCAGGGGTCGGAATTCGGAGCAAAAGTGTATCGAGGGTTTTTGCCTATTTTTCCTCATCCCGCTTGTGAGCCTCTGTTTGTCCTCTGTCAAATGTTATCGTTCATATTATTTCGTCTATGTGTGTGTGGGGGGTATTTAAACACTTGCAGGCACAGTGTTTTTCCTCTCCTCTGACGGAACCTTCGAGTACTCTCCTGCCAAGAATTTCGTTGGAACAGACTTCTTCTTCTACACTGCGAAGGTCGGTCGAAGTTTTCTCTGTTTCCAGTTTCTCTCGGGGGCAATACTCTCGCCTTGCAGCCCGCCACACGTCACAAATTGATTAGATGTTTCAGCGTCCCCCCCTCAGATGAGCCCTGGCTTCCATCCAAAGTCTGCCAAGCTCATCTTGATTGCTTTGAGTATCACCACCAAGTACCACCTTCCTCCTTCTTCTTCTTCGTGCAGAAGAAGATCCACGACTCGAAGGGCGACTTCGTCATCTGCAAGGCCACCGCCAAGGTGACCATCAAGGTGATCGGAAAAGGTGAGGGAGGCAGACTGAGGGAGGGTCATTTTGAGAGGCTTGCCGTCTCAGTGAGACTTTATCCTTGTTTTTCCCTTTCCTTCTCGAATTTCCCGTCTTTTGATTCTTTGACTGTCCTAGTGTCTGTTGAAGTCATTTTATTTGTCCAAATGATTTCTGAACACATCCCCGCTCCTTTCCTTTCCTTTCCTCTGGGTGCTTCTTCTTCTTCTTCTGCCTGCAGACGACGGACCCCAGGCCAAGGACCTCTCCTTCACCCTGAAGATTGAATGCAAGTCAAAGTTAGTCAGTCACTCAGTAAGTCAGTCGGTCAGTCAGTTAGTCGGCCTGACAAATGCTTGCAGCGGTCTGTCTAATCGAGGGAAGCTTGGGAGAGGGGAACAAACACTCAAGCAGGGAACAAAAAGAAAGTGCTTCAGTTTCGAAACTTCCATAACTCCTCTCACACTCTGGTCACTTTTCAACTCCTTTCACAGCTCTGAAACCCCTTACTGCACTCAGTCTCAGACCCTCTATGCCTCTCTCGGATTGACCTTTCAATTTACCTCCCCCCCCCTTTTCTTGCAGGACCATCCCCTCCCTCCAGGGCATGGCTGAGGCATGGGACATCGACACCTCCGCTGAGCATGTAACATTCCCTCTCGTGTCTCGTCCCTCTGAGGGAGTTCTCGAGTGGAGCGAGCAGACCGGGCAGTTCACTTACACGCCCCCTGCCGGGAAGACATCCAGCTTCGACGTCTCCTGGCAGTACACTGCAAGGGACAAGGCGTCGGAGTCTGCTCCTGCGACCATTACTGTGAGGGTGGAAGTAGTGGGAGACTGCAAGGCTGTCGGGAACACCCTTAGAAGCTTCGGCAAGCCTCCCACGGTGGCCGCTGGTCCTTCTGTTTCTTCAAGCTCTGAGCCGCAGGGTCGGTAGGCGACGGGATCTCAACTTCGAGCATTCGTCTTTTGTGCCGGTTGTTGTCGTGTTTTTCATTGAACACACGTCGCTGAAGCGACGAAATGGCTTTGCTCTTCGCATCGTTCAGCCATTTTTGCTTTCAGGTTCATATGCTGCCTTTTATCCTTATGTACACGTTCATGCTTTTTGTCCGTTGGATCTTTGTGCTTGTTGAGTGCAGTCGGGGCAGCTTCCGGAAGTGGGGGGGTGTTCGATTTCTTCGGAGGGGGCGGTGACCTCTTCAAACTTGATGGCCTCACATTTGGTTCTACTCCTTCTCTGGTTTCTCCCGCATCGCCTTCCTTGGAGGGCTTTGACTTCGGCAAAATGAAGCTGCCAGCAATGGACATGGGGGGGATGGGAGGAATGGGCGCAGTGCCGGTGGGTGGGGCCCCAGCCATGGCGGGTGCGGGGACTGTTCCTCAAACGGAGCTCCCTGGATTCGAGCCTGTTCCTGTTGCCCCTGTGCCCACTGTGGCCCCTCTGCCGGGAATTGACTTTGACCTCTTGAACTTCGGCGGTTGAATTTCGGGCTGTCGGGTGGCATGAAATTCGATGATTGAGGGGGGAGGGAGTAGGGAGGATTAGAAGGGGGGAAATCAATTGGATGCATGTGTGCCTACTATGGCTCTTTAGAATGCATGCTGTCGTTTCATGTTCAAGTGCGTTGCTTGTTAGTGGGGTGCGGGAGGGAAGACCAAGTTTGTACAGAAACAGAAAGAAAGTGCAGTTCCGCGAATAAAAATGGGCATTGGGCACCTAACCGAATGGCCCCTGACTTCATGCATTCAATGTGGAGGAGGTCCCTGACTGTGCTGCAGCTGCGTGAATCACTGTGCAGGCGTGATGAGCGTGTCCGTGGATGTACCTAGGTGTCTCATCCATCCGTCATGTCCCCCCACAGGCCTGCAAGTCAAGAATTAGTGAGGATCAAATGGTTGGACAAAAACAGACAGACAGACAGACAGACAGACAGACAGACAGGCAGACAGACAGGCAGAGAATCCATGCCCTCTTTCGGCAAACATCGGTCGAGGGAGCTAGATGAAACAAAAATCGGTTTGGTTCGGCGACGTTCGTGTGTGAGTGGTTACGTTTGGTGCGGTCGCACAAACGTCAAACTGAAGCAAATTCAGTTGTTGCTGGAAGCGCTGTTCTCGCAGCGTTTTTTTCTTCTTGCGTCGATCCTGACTGAGTAGGTGAGTGCATGCGTGAATGATTGAAGAGCGACACACAGCGCGTGTGGGTGCGTATTGTATGTATGAGTGTGCATGTATGGTGGCAATCGCATGTGAAGTCGTCATAGTTCTTTCTGGATAGTGAGGGTGAGGGTGCGTCATTCCTTCTTTCCCTGTTCTTTCTTTTCTTCTCTCTTTCTTTCTGCCTATGAAACGACGAGATGAGACTTTGACTCAACCGCTCACTTTTATTTGTCGATCGTTGCATCGAATTCATTTAGGGACCACCTCTGCAAGTTGAAGTCAGCCAGCCTCTTCTTCGTGGCTGCTCTGACATCACGTTGGTGCATGCAGCATTCATGCGAGCACCGATTGGCGTGATCGAGAAAAGGAGTGAGTGAACACGTGGGGCGTGGCTGGCGAGGGTGCCATGCAACTGATGTGCACAAAGGGGCACATACTAAAAAAAGTGAGAAGTGTGCGACTCCGTGATCGCATTGCATGACACGTTGCTGCCGGGTCCGAGTCGGATCACGACTCGGAGACCAACTTGAATGGTAGCATGCGGCATGCAATGAAGTTTCTGACTGCATGATGAATGAGTGAATGGGTGCGTGAGTGAATGATTAAAGCAAATGTTGAAATTGAAGGTCAAGATTGTCACGGTCTCGCTGAGACTCGCTCATCGATTATCCGATAAGCTTGACGGTGACCTAGACGGTGACCAATTTATGTTACATGTGGAGACCCAAAGGTATTAGATTTTAAAAATTAATTATTTCAAAAAGTTTAACATAAAATATAAAAATTAAAATTGCATGGAAAGTACATGTATTATTTTAAGAGCGTTTCTAGGAGCGTTTAAGAGTTACGGAATTAATGAAGTAAGTCGAGGGGGGGTGGACCCCAAAGTTATATAAAAAAAAAGAAGTTAAACTTTTGATCTCACGTACCACGAAAGTGTAGTACGAAATAAAATGTCAATAATTAAAATACTATTGATAAACGTTTGATATCAATGTAACATCCTAGGAAACATCAATGTCCTCTAAGGCTAGTACCTGAACTGACGTACCACAAAAATGTAGTATGAAATAGCATATCAACAAACAAAACACTACTCAGGCTGATAAACGTTTGATATTAACGTACGTAACATCCTAGATAACATCGATTCCCCCTAACGCTACCCTAGACGACAAAATTATTGAATAAACTTCATATCAAAGAAATCGATTCAGAAAACTAGCTAAAAAGTAGAAGAAATACTTTCAGTGAAACTGTATCTAAAGATATTTTTTTTTGTTAGTCTCTTGATAAAACTCTATATCTATTTCTCACTAATTTTTTAAAAATGTGTTTTTTGCATATCGCGAACGACCCTAGCTATAGGGGTACCAAATGACCCATCTTAGCTTCAATAGTGATTACACAGGCAAAGATGACCCAATATAACTCTAAAATCATAGTAGTAAGTACACTAGCCCCCAAACTCTCAAAAAGGAAAGCTTGATCCAATACTGTCCCCAAAAATGAAACTTTGCCAAACTCCAAAATTTTATTCAATAATTTTATCGCCTAGGGTGTGCAACGATCCTTATTATTACATAAAGAAAGAAAACTACAAAGTATTTTAGTCTTATAAAATTTTAAAAAATTGTTCATTGTATGATGATTATATACAGTGACTGGGACCCTTGTATCTCTAATACATATCACAAAAACAACTTTAAACAAACTTTACCTAATCACATTTCCAGTCCAACACCGAGTGTCACTTTTTCTTTGTCCCACCGCACAAGCCACGAATCGATCTGGCAGACACCCTTTGTACACCAAGCTACAACCATGCTAAATAGTCTTTTCCTCTTTCAGTCATCATGTATTTCTCCAGATTTGCACACATTCCATCTTCATCATATCTATCTATCAATCATTTTTTATCCTCTGAAGTCAGGGAAGGTGATCAGTAACCTGAATGCAGCCCTTTCCTGCTGCCCAATCTAAACTGATCCAAGTCCACTCCTAGGTCCACTCTGTCATCTTTGTGCACATATCAAACTCTCTTAACAGGTTGCCTCATAGCTTTTCAACAGTAAAGCAAGCCTCTAAAATTTTATAGTTTGGAAACTGGTTTTTTGTTTCGACTGTCATGTTCAACTCATGCACAAGACTTAGTGCAGCTTCCTTCCTTCAAAAAGTTCTCAATGCTTTCACTCTTCAGCATCGCTTTTCATTTGAATGACAAGTGATGCTATAGCGCTTCTTCACGTGCTGTCGCCCCCTCCTTTCTCTGGCTTCTTGACCTTCATCCTTGTTAGTGCAGCTTGTTGTTCTGATATACCTTGTAAGGCATCATAGCCCTTATATTACTTCCAAGAGGTAGACAAACCAGAACATTGTTTCAACAGCAGGGATAGTTCAATGTAAAACGTATCACATGCAGTATTTGTATCTTTGTAACTGTTTTCCTTTCTGTTTGAATCGATATTGAATGAAAAGTGAAAAGTGAAAACATGAGAAATGTCAATTTTTGCCCTCACACCCTAGACGACAAAAATATTGAATAAACTTCATATCAAAGAAATCGATTCAGAAAACTAGCTAAAAAGTAGAAGAAATACTTTCAGTGAAACTATATCTAAAGATGTTTTTTTTTGTTAGTCTATTGATAAGACTCTATATCTATTTCTCACTAATTTTTTAAAAATGTGTTTTTTGCATATCGCGAACGACCCTAGCTATAGGGGTACCAAATGACCCATCTTAGCTTCAATAGTGATTGTATAAGCAAAGATGACCCAATATAACTCTAGAATCATAGTAGTAAGTACACTAGCCCCCAAACTCTCAAAAGAGAAAGCTTGATCCAATACTGTCCCCAAAAATGAAATTTTGCCAAACTCCAAAATTTTATTCAATAATTTTATCGCCTAGGGTATACAACGATCCTTATTATTACATAAAGAAAGAAAACTACAAAGTATTTTAGTCTTATAAAATTTTAAAAAATTGTTCATTGTATGATGATTATATACAGTGACTGGGACCCTTGTATCTCTAATACATATCACAAAAACAACTTTAAACAAACTTTACCTAATCACATTTCCAGTCCAACACCGAGTGTCACTTTTTCTTTGTCCCACCGCACAAGCCACGAATCGATCTGGCAGACACCCTTTGTACACCAAGCTACAACTATGCTAAATAGTCTTTTCCTCTTTCAGTCATCATGTACTTCTCCGGATTTACACATATTTCATCTTTATCATATCTTTCTATCATTTTTTGTCCTCTGAAGTCAGGGAAGGTGATCAGTAACCTGAATGCAGCCCTTTCCTGCTGCCCAATCTAAACTGATCCAAGTCTACTCCTAGGTCCACTCTATCATCTTTGTGCACATATCAAACTCTCTTAATAGGTTGCCTCATAGCTTTTCAACAGTAGAGCAAGCCTCTAAAATTTTACAGTTTGGAAACTGGTTTTTTGTTTCGACTGTCATCTTCAACTCATGCACAAGACTTAGTGCAGTTTCCTTCCTTCAAAAAGTTCTCAATGCTTTCACTCTTCAGCATCGCTTTTCATTTGAATGACAAGTGATGCTATAGCGCTTCTTCACATGCTGTCGCCCCCTCCTTTCTCTGGCTTCTTGACCTTCATCCTTGTTAGTGTAGCTTGTTGTTCTGATGTACCTTGTAAGGCATCATAGCCCTTATATTACTTCCAAGAGGTAGACAAACAGTGCATTGAAAGCAATAATTATAATTGCAATAATTGCAAATAATTGGGAGCAATAATTTATTGCAAGCTCTTAGCTCATTGCAATTTATTGCAATAATTGTATACAATTTCAAAATTGAGAGTCTGAGGTGTTTTATTGGGCTCAAAACTAGTAAAAAACAAGGCCAAACGCGCGTTATAGGGTGCCAAAGCGATTAAGCATACGCGCGGTGCAAAGTGGGCATGGTGCGCGCGCAGTGTGACTGCTTTGCACGCAATTAAGCCGCGTAGAC
The DNA here is from genome assembly GCA_018398765.1 of Chromera velia. Taxonomy (NCBI): domain Eukaryota; family Chromeraceae; genus Chromera; species Chromera velia. The sequence continues at coordinate 90,184 of JAHBMJ010002009.1, read as the reverse complement.
CGACGAAACACATGTACGTGTACGTAAAATACTGTTACATGTATGTATTTATGGAAACGGCTCGGTCTTCTGTTGTTGTCTGTTGTTTGGCAGCTTCAGCCGACTAAGTAAAGCAAAGGAGCAGCCAACTAAGTAAGTTTTTACTGCTTTTCTAGGGGGGGGCACTTCAACCGGTTATACTATGGTTACTGACCCTACACCCCCCCCCTACAACGTGTGACATGTAACTATCAGTCAAAAGTGGTGCCAATCGATTAGTTACGTTTAGTTACTCATAAAACTGGCTTCAAGATTGTTAAACAATTCAGGTTATGGTCAAAAATGATGAAAAATAATATGTTACACTCATTTTGCCCCTGAACCCCCCGTAACCAGATAATTCATAACGTTTTTTGACCCCCCTCAAAAATGAAGTAACCTCCCTTAAGAAGCATTCAAACGTGTTCTAAACATCATTTTGAATGTTTTTAAAAGTTGAAAATTTGGTTGGTTACTGAGGTCAAAATGCTCATAACCGGGTAACCTGTAACCTCTTTATGTGACAAAGATAAAAAGGGGATAACCCAAAGTAACCATGAAGCCTACACTTCAAAAACATCAGATTTTAACGTAACTTGACCAAGCGGAGCTCCAGGTTGCCGGACTGGCTCGCAAAATTCTGTTTTTATTCACATTTTATGTTATTTTAGGCTTAAAATCTACCATAACCTTCCAGAGTGCCCCCCCTTAGCTGCTTGTACGTACAGTTGCGGAATTTTCATGTTATGAACCGTATATGAAAGTGTGTTCATATTCTTCATCATTCATATTGAATTCTAAGTTTATATTTTCTATGTTAAAAAATAAAAATAGTTATTGTTGAATATATTACAGGTATCAATACCAAGTAATAGCTTAGTAATGAGTTGTATAACTTAGTATAACTCCTTTCAAAGATTTTAAATTCATTTATATAAGTATTAAAATACTGTACATCACATTAAATATGCATAAAAAAACACAAAAATGTTATTAATAGTCCTTTAAACACCCTAGAGCACCTAGAAAAATTAAATTTTTGTTTTACAGGCAATGATTGGCAATTAATTACAACTATTGCAATAATTGTTTGCATCAAACTAGTCAAAGCAATTTATTTGCAATTTATTTGTTCAATGCACTGTAGACAAACCAGAGCATTATTTCAACAGCAGGGATAGTTCAATGTAAGACGTATCACATGCAGTATTCGTATCTTTGTAACTGTTTTCCTTTCTGTTTGAATCGATATTGAATGAAAAGTGAAAAATAAAAACATGAGAAATATCAATTTTTGCCTTCACACCCTAGATGACAAAATTATTGAATAAACTTCATGTCAAAGAAATCGATTCAGAAAACTAGCTAAAAAGTAGAAGAAATACTTTCAGTGAAACTATATCTAAAGATTTTTTTTTTGTTAGTCTATTGATAAGACTCTATATCTATTTCTCACTAATTTTTTAAAAATGTGTTTTTTGCATATCGCGAACGACCCTAGCTATAGGGGTACCAAATGACCCATCTTAGCTTCAATAGTGATTATATAGGCAAAGATGGCCCAATATAACTCTAGAATCATAGTAGTAAGTACACTAGCCCCCAAACTCTCAAAAGGGAAAGCTTGATCCAATACTGTCCCCAAAAATGAAATTTTGCCAAACTCTAAAATTTTATTTAATAATTTTATCACCTAGGGTAGTGATAGCCTCGCATATGTATAATTCAAATCACTTATAAATGAAAAGCTAGACCACTTAGTACACACAAACCACTTAGTATACTTAAAACACAACATACAGAGAGAACGGACTCGGATCCTGCCAGACCATCTGACGCTTTAAGTTAAACAAAAAATATAATACACAGAGAGAACGGATCCTTCCAAACCATCTGACGCTTCGGATGAAACAAAAAACATAACACATAGATAGAACGGATCCTGCGAGTGCATCTAACGCTTCAGGTGAAACAAACAACATAACAGACAGAGAGAACGGATCCTACGCGTGCATCTAACGCTTCAGGTGAAACAAAAAACACCGTACACAGAGAGAACGGATCATACGAGTGCATCTGACGCTTCGAGTGAAACAAAAAATACAACACACAGAGAGAACGGATCCTGCGAGTCCATCTGACATTTTGGGTGAAACAACAAGCACCACATACAGAGAGAACGGATCCTGCAAGTACATTTAACGCTTTGGGTGAAACAAAACACACCACACAAAGAGAAAACGGATCTTGCGAGTGCATCTGATGCTTTAAGTGAAACAAAAAACACAATACACAGAGAGAACGGATCCTGCAAAACCATCTGACGCTTCGAGTGAAACAAAAAACACCACACATAGAGAGAACGGATCCTGCGAGTGCATCTGACGCTTCAAGTGAAACAAAAAACACAACATACAAAGAGAACGGATCCTGTGAAAACATCTGACACTTCAGCAGAAACAAAAAACACAACACACAGAGAAAACGGATCCTTTGAGTGTATTTGACGCTTTGAGTGAAACAAAAAACACCACATACAGAGAAAATGGATCCTGCGAGTGCATTTGATGCTTCAGGTGAAATAAAAAACATAACATACAGAGAGAACGGATCCTGTGAATGCATCTGACGGTTTAAGTAAAACAAAAAACACAACAGTGTCACACAGAGAGAACGGATCCTGCGAGTACATCTGACGCTTCGGGTGAAACAAAAAACATAACACACACTGTCAGGGAGAACGGATCCTACGAGTGTATCTGACGCTTTGGGTGAATCGAAAAACATAACATACAGAGAGAATGGATCCTCCGAGTGCATCTGACGCTTTGGGTGAAACAAAAAACACAACACACAAAGAGAACGGATCCTGCGAGTGCATCTAACACTTTGGATAAAACAAAAAACACCACACACAGAGACAACGGATCCTCCGAGTGCATCTAACGCTTCGAGTGAAACACAAAACACCACACACAGAGAGAACGGATCCTGCGAAAGCATCTGACGCTTCGGGTGAAACAAAAAACACCTCACACAGAGAGAACGGATCCTGTGAAACCATCTGACACTTCTGGTGAAACAAAAAACACAACACACAGAGAGAAGGGATCCTGCGAGTGCATCTGATGGTTCAGGTAAAACAAAAAACACAACAGTGTCACACAGAGAGAACGGATCCTGCGAGTGTATCTGACGCTTCGGGTGAAACAAAAAATACAACACACACTGTCAGGGAGAACGGATCCTGCGAATGAATCTGACGCTTCAGGTGAAACAAAAAACACAACACACAGAGAGAACGGATCCTGCGAGTGCATCTGATGCTTTGAGTGAAACAAAACACAGGACATATAAAGAAAACGGATCCTGCAAGTGCATCTGATACTCTGGATGAAACAAAAAACACCATACATAGAGAGAACGGATCCTGCAAGTGCATCTGACGCTTCGAGTAAAACAAAAAACACCACATACAGAGAGAACGGATCCTACAAAACCATCTGACGCTTCAGGTAAAACAAAAAAATACTACACACAGAGAGAACGGATCCTGCGAAACCATCTGACGCTTCGGGTGAAACAAAAAATACAACACACAGAGAGAACGGATCCTGCGAAGGTATCTAACGCTTCAAATGAAACAAAAAACACAATACACAAAGAGAACGGATCCTGCGAGTGCATCTAACCCTTCAACTGAAACAAAAAACACTGCACACAGAGAGAACAGATCGTACGAGTGCATTTAACGCTTCGAATGAAACAAAAAACACCATACGCAGAGAGAATGGATCCTCCGAGTGCATCCGATGCTTCAAATTAAACAAAAAACACAACACATACACAGAGAGAACGGATGCTGCGAGTGCATCTGACGCTTCAGGAGAAACAAAAAACACCACACACAGAGAGAACGGATCCTGCGAGTGCATCTGATTTGCGAGTAAAACAAAAAACACAACAAACAGAGAGAACAGATCCTGCAAGTCCATTTGACGCTTCAGGAGAAACAAAAAACACAACACACAGAGAGAACGGATCCTGCGAGTTCATCTGACGCTTCGGGTGAAACAAAACACACCATACACAGAGAGAACGGATCCTGCGAATCCATCTGACGCTTCGGGTGAAACAAAAAACACCACACACAGAGAGAACGGATCCTGCGAGTGCATCTGATTTGCGAGTAAAACAAAAAACACAACAAACAGAGAGAACAGATCCTGCAAGTCCATTTGACGCTTCAGGAGAAACAAAAAACACAACACACAGAGAGAACGGATCCTGCGAAGGTATCTAACGCTTCAAATGAAACAAAAAACACAATACACAAAGAGAACGGATCCTGCGAGTGCATCTAACCCTTCAACTGAAACAAAAAACACTGCACACAGAGAGAACAGATCGTACGAGTGCATTTAACGCTTCGAATGAAACAAAAAACACCATACGCAGAGAGAATGGATCCTCCGAGTGCATCCGATGCTTCAAATTAAACAAAAAACACAACACATACACAGAGAGAACGGATGCTGCGAGTGCATCTGACGCTTCAGGAGAAACAAAAAACACCACACACAGAGAGAACGGATCCTGTGAGTGCATCTGACGCTTCGAGTGAAACAAAAGACACAATACACAGAGAGAACAGATCCTGCAAGTGCATCTGACGCTTCAGATAAAACAAAAAACACCACACACAGAGAGAACGGATCTTGCGAGTGCACCTGACGATTCGGGTGAAACGAAAAACACTACACACAGACAGAACGGATCCTGCGAGTGCATCTGACGCTTCAGGTGAAAGAAAAAACATAACACACAGAGAGAACGGATCCTGCAAAACCATCTGATGCTTCGGGTGAAACACAAAACATAACACACAGAGAGAACGGATCCTACGAGTGCATCTCACACTTTAGGTGAAACAAAAAACACAACACACAGAGAGAACGGACCTTGCGAAACCATCTGACGCTTCGAGTGAAACAAATAACACCGCATACAGAGAGAATGGATCCTGCGAAACCATCTGACGCTTTGGAAGAAACAAAAAACACCATACTCAGAGAAAACGGATCCTGCGAGTGCATCTGACGCTTCAAGTGAAACAAAACACAGGACACACAAAGAGAACGGATCCTGCGAGTACATCTGATACTTCAGATAACATAAAAAACACCACACACAGAGACAATGGATCCTGCGAGTGCGTCTGACGCTTCAAGTGAAACAAAAAACATAACATACAGAGAGAACAGATACGAATCGTACCAGACTATCTGACGCTTCAGTTGAAACATAAAATACAACATACAGAGAGAACGGATCCTTCCAGACCATCTGACGCTTTGGGTGATTCAGAAACAAAAAACACCACATACAGAGAAAACGGATCTTGCGCATGCATCTGACGCTTCGGGTGAAACAAAAAACACAACACACAGAGAGAACGGATCCTGCGAGTGCATCTAACGCTTCAGGTGAAACACAAAACACCACACACAGAGAGAACGGATCCTGCGAGTACATCTAACGCTTCAGGTGAAACAAAAAACACCGCACATAGAGAGAACGGATTGTGTGAGGGCATTTGACGCTTCAAGTGAAACAAAAAACACCATACACAGAGAGAAAGGATCCTGCGAAAACATCTGATGTTTTGGGTGAAATAAAAAGCACCACACACAGAGAGAACGGATCCTGGGAGTGCATGTAACGCTTCGGGTGAAACAAAAAACACCATACACAGAGAGAACGGATCCTGCGAGTGCATTTGATGCTTCAAATTAAAGAAAAAACACAACACACATACAGAGAGAACGGATCCTGCAAAACTATCTAATGCTTCGGAAGAAACAAAACACACAACACACAGAGAGAACGGATCCTCCAAGTGCATCTGATACTTTGGGTGAAACAAAAAACATAACACACACTATCAGGGAGAACGGATCCTGCGAGTGCATCTGACGCTTCGAGTGAAATAAAAAACACCATACACACAGAGAACGGATCCTGCGAGTCCATCTGACGCTTCAAGTGAAACAAAAAACACCACACACAGAGAAAACGGATCCTGCGAATGCATCTGATGCTTCAGGTGACACAAAAAACACCACATACAGAGAGAACAATATATAAGGAAGGGATCCTGCGAGTGCATCTGACGCTTCAGGTGAAATAAAAAACACAACACACAGAGAGAACGGATGCTCCGAGTGTATCTGACAGTTCGGGTAAAACAAAAAACACAACAGTATCACATAGAGAGTCTCTCAGAATGGATCCTGCGAGTGCATCTGACGCTTAGGGTGAAACAAAAAACACTATACACAGAGAGAACGGATCCTGCGAAACCATCTAACGCTTCTGGTGAAACAAATAACATAACACACAGAGAGAAGGGATCCTGCGAGTGCATTTGACGCTTCAAGTGAAACAAAAAACACCACACACAGAGAGAACGGATCCTGCGAGTGTATCTGATGCTTCGGATAAAATAAAAAACACCATACAAAGAGAGAACAGATCAGATTCTTTGTAAGTGCATCTGATGCTTCGAGTGAAACAAAAAACACCGCATACAGACAGAACGGATCCTATGAGTGCATCTGACGCTTCGGGTGAAACAAAAAACATAACACACAGAGAGACCGGATCCTAGAGGTACATCTGACGCTTTGCGTTAATTGAAAAACACAACACACAGAAAAAGGGATCCTACGAGTGCATCTGACGCTTCGGGTGAAACAAAAAACATAACACACAGAGAGAACGGATCCTGCGAGTGCATCTGACGCTTTGGGTGAAACAAAAGACACAATACATAGAGAGAACGGATCCTGCGAGTGCATCTGATGCTTCGGGTGAAACAAAGAACACCACACACAGAGAGAACGGATCGTGCGAGTGCATCTGACGCTTCGAGTGAATCGAAAAACACCACACACAGAAAAAGGGATCCTACGAGTGTATCTGATGCTTCAGGTGAAACAAAAGACATAACACATAGAGAGAACGGATCTTGCGAGTGCATCTGACGCTTTAAGTGAAACAAAAAACACTACACACAGAGAGAACGGATCCTGCGAGTGCATCTAATGCTTCAGATGAAACAAAAAACACAACACACAGAGAGAACGGATCCTGCGAGGGCATTTAACGCTTCAGGTGAAACAAAAAACACAACACACAGAGAGAACGGATCCTGTGAGTATATCTGACGCTTTGCTTGAATCAAAAAACACAACACACACAAAAAGGGAGCCTACGAGTGCATCTGACGCTTCAAGTGAAACAAAAAACACAACACACAGAGAAAACGGATCCTGTGAGTGCATCTGACGCTCGAGTGAAACAAAAGACACAAGACATAGAGAGAACGGATCCTGCGAGTCCATTTGACGCTTTGGGTGAAACAAAAAACACTGCATACAGATAGAACGGATCTTGCGAGTGCATTTGACGCTTCGGGTGAAACAAAAAACACTACACACAGAGAGAACGGATCCTGCAAGTGCACCTGACGCTTCGAGTGAAATAGAAAACATAACACACAGAGAGAACGGATCTTGTGAGGGCATCTAATGCTTCAAGTGAAACAAAAAACACAACACACAGAGAGAACGGATCCTGCCAGTGCATTTAACATTTCAGGTGAAACAAAAAACACTGCACACAAAGAGAACGGATCCTCCGAGTGCATCTGATGCTTCGAGTGAAACAAAAAACACCACACACAGAGAGAACGATATATAGGGAAGGGATCCTGTGAGTGCATCTAACGCTTCGAGTGAAATAAAAAACACAACAAACAGAGAGAACGGATCCTCCAAGTATATCTGATGGTTCGGGTGAAACAAAAAACACAACAGTATCACACAGAGAGTCTCTTAGAATGGATCCTGCGAGTGCATCTGATACTTTGAGTGAAATAAAAAACACCATACACAGAGAGAACGGATCCTGTGAAACCATCTGACGCTTCTGGTAAAACAAAAAACACAACACACAGAGAGAAGGGATTCTGCCAGTGCATTTGACGCTTCGAGTGAAACAAAAAACACCACACACAGAGAGAACGATATATAGAAAACGGATTCTGCGAGTGTACCTGACGCTTTGGGTGAAACAAAAAACACAACACACAGAGAGAACGGATCCTGCGCGTGCATCTGACGCTTCAAGTGAAACAAAAAACACAACACACAGAGAGAACGGATCCTGCGAGTGCATCTGACGCTTCGAGTGAAACAAAAAACACAACACACAGAGAAAACGGATCCTGCGAGTGCATCTGACGCTTTGGGTGAAACAAAAGACACAATACATAGAGAGAACGGATCCTGCGAGTACATCGGACGCTTTGGGTGAAACAAAAAACACCACACACAGAGAAAATGGATCTTGTGAGTGCATCTGACGCTTCGGATGAAACAACAAGCACCACATACAGAGAGAACGGATGCTGCGAGTGCATCTGACACTTCGGGTGAAACAAAAAACATAATACACAGAGACAACGGATCCTGCGAAAACATCTGGCGCTTTGGATGAAACAAAATTTAAAACATAACACACAGAGAGAACGGATCTTGTGAGTGCATCTGACGCTTTGAGTGAAACAAATGATACAATACACAGAGAAAACGAATCCTGCGAGGGCATCTGACGCTTTGGGTGAAACAAAACACACTACACACAGAAAAAACGGATCTTGTGAGTGTATTTGACGCTTGGAAGAACAAACAAATACAACACACAGAGAGAACGGATCCTCCGAGTACATCTGACGCTTCAAGTGAAACAAAAAACACCACACACAGAGAGAACAGATCCTGCGAGTTCATCTAACGCTTCGGGTGAAACAAAAAACATAACATACAGAGAGAACGGATCCTGCGAAACCATCTGACGCTTCGAGTGAAGCAAAAAACACAACACACAGAGAGAACGGATCCTGCGAGTGCATCTGACGCTTCAGAAGAAACAAAAGACACAATACACAGAGAGAACGGATCCTGCGAGGGCATCTGACGCTTTGGGTGAAACAAAGAACACAACATACACTGTCAGGGAGAACGGATCCTGCGAGTGCATCTAACGGTTCCGGTGAAACGCAAAATACAACACACAGAGAGAACGGATCCCTCGAAACCATCTGACGTTTTAAGTGAAACAAAACGCACCATACACAGAGAGAACAGATCCTGCGAGTGCATCTGACGGTTCCGGTGAAACACAAAACACAACATACAGAGAGAACGGATCCCCCAAAACCATCTGACGCTTGAGGTGAAACAAAAAATATAACACACAGAGAAAACGGATCCTACGAGGGCATCTGATGCTTCAAGTGAAACAAAAAACACCACACACAGAGAGAACGGGTCCTGTGAGTGCATCTGACACTCCAGATGAAACAAAAAACACAACACATGAAGAGAACGGATCCTGGGAGTGCATCTGACACTCCAGATGAAACAAAAAACACAACACACAGAGAAAACGGATCCTGCGAGTGCATCTGACGCTTTGTATGAAACAAAAAACACAACATACAGATAGAACGGATCCTGCGAGTGCATCTGACGCTTCGGGTGAAACAAAAAACACAACACATGAAGAGAACGGATCCTATGAGTGCATCTGACACTTCGGATGAAACAAAAAACATAACACACAGAGAGAACGGATCCTGGGAGTGCATTTGACGCTTTGTATAAAACAAAAAACATAACACACAGAGAGACCGGATCGTGCGAGTGCATCTGATGCTTCGAGTGAAACAAAAAATATCACATACAGAGAGAACGGATCCTGCGAATGCATCTGACGTTTTAGGTGAAACAAAAAACACCATACACAGAGAGAACGGATCATGCGAGTGCATCTGACGCTTCGGGTTAAACAAAAAACATAACTCGTACACAGAGAGAACGGGTCCTACAAGTGCATCAGACGCTTCGGGTGAAACTTAGGGATGAAACAAAAAACACCACACACAGAGAGAACGGATCCTACGAGTGCAACTGACGCTGTGGGTGAAATACAAAACATAATACACAGAGAGAACGGATCCTGCAAAACCATCTGACGCTTCAGAAGAAACAAATATATAACATACAGAGAGAACGGATCCTCCGAGTGCATCTGACGCTTCAGGTGAAACAAAAAACATAATACACAGAGAGAACGGATCCTGCGAAACCATCTGATGCTTCAGGTGAAACAAAAAAACAACACTGTAGCACACAGAGAGAACGGATCCTGCGAGTGCATCTGACGGTTCCGGTGAAACACAAAACATAACATACAGAGAGAACGGATCCCCCAAAACCATCTGACGCTTGAGGTGAAACAAAAAATATAACACACAGAGAAAACGGATCCTACGAAGGCATCTGACGCTTCAAGTGAAACAAAAAACACCACACACAGAGAGAACGGGTCCTGTGAGTGCATTTGACGCTTCGGGTGAAGCAAAAAACACCATACGCAATGAGAACGGATCCGCTGAGTGCATCTGACGCTTCAGCTGAAACAAAAAACACAACACTGGCATCTGATGCTAGATCTGACGCTTTGAATGAAACAAAAGACACAATATACAGAGAGAACGGATCCTGCGAAACCATCTGAAGCTTTGGATGAAACAAAAAACATAACACACAGAGAGAACGGATCCTGTGAGTGCATCTGACGCTCGAGTGAAACAAGAGACACAATACACAGAAAGAACGGATCGTCCGAGTGCATCTGACACTTCGGGTGAAACAAAAAACATAACAGTGTCACACAAAGAGAACGGATCCTACGAGTGTATCTGATGCTTTGGGTGAAACAAAAAACACAACACACAGAGAGAACGGATCCTGCGAGTGCATCTAACAGTTTGGATGAAACAAAAAACACCACACACAGAGAGAACGGATCCTGCGAGTCCATCTGACGCTTCGGGTAAAACAAAAAACACTAAACACAGAGAGAACGGATCCTGCGAGTGCATCTGACGCTTTGGGTGAAACAAAAAACACAACACACAAAGAGAACGGATCCTGCGAGTGTATCTAACACTTTGGATGAAACAAAAAACACCACACACAGAGACAACGGATCCTCCGAGTGCATCTAACGCTTCGAGTAAAACACAAAACACCACACACAGAGAGAACGGATCCTGCGAAAGCATCTGACGCTTCGGGTGAAACAAAAAACACCGCACACAGAGAGAACGGATCCTGCGAGTGCATCTGATGGTTCAGGTAAAACAAAAAACACAACAGTGTCACACAGAGAGAACGGATCCTGCGAGTGTATCTGACGCTTCGGGTGAAACAAAAAATACCATACACAGAGGGAACGGATCCTGCGAGTGCATCTGATTTGCGGGTGAAACAATAAACATAATTCACAGAGACAACGGATCCTGCGAAAACATCTGACGCTTCGGGAGAAACAAAAAACATAACACACAGAGAGAACGGATCCTACGAGTGCATCTGACGCTTCAAAAGAATAAAAAAATACAACACACAGAGAGAACGGATCCTCCAAGTACATCTGACGCTTCAAGTGAAACAAAAAACACCACACACAGAGAGAACGGATCCTGTAAAACCATCTGACGCTTCAGAAGAATCAAAACACACAACACACAGAGAAAACAGATCCTACGAGTCCATCTGACGCTTCATGTAAAACAAAAAACATAATACACAGAGAGAACGGACCTTGCGAAACCATCTGACGCTTCGAGTGAAACAAAAAACACAACACTGTAGTACACAGAGAGAACGGATCCTGCGAGTGCATCTGACGGTTCTGGTGAAATATAAAACACAACACACAGAGAGAACAGATCCTGCGAAACCATCTGACGCTTGATTCAGAGGTGAAACAAAAAATATAACACATAGAGAGAACGGATTCTACGAGGGCATCTGACGCTTCAGATGAAACAAAAAACACCACACACAGAGAGAACGGATCCTGCGAGTGCATTTGATGCTTCGAATGAAACAAAAAACACCACATACAGAGAGAACGGATCCTGCGAGTACATCTGACGCTTCAGGTGAAACAAAAAGCATCATACACAGAGAGAATTAACGGATCCTCCAAGTGCATCTGACGCTGCGGGTAAAACAAAAAACACAACACACAGAGAGAGAGGATGCTGCGAGTGCATGTAACACTTCGGGTGAAAGAAAAAACATAACACACAGAGACAACGGATCCTGCGAATGCATCTGACGCTTCGAGTGAAACAAACAACACCACATACAGAGAGAACGGATCCTGCGAAACCATCTGACGCTTCGGCAGAAACAAAAAACACCATACTCAGAGAGAACGGATCCTGCAAGTGCATCTGACGCTTCAAGTGAAACAAAACATACCATACAGAGAGAGAACGGATCCTGCGACTGCATCTGATGCTTCAAGTGAACCAAAAAATACAATACACAGAGAAAACGGATCCTGCGAGTGCATCTGATGCTTCAACTGAAACAAAACACACCATACACAGAGAGAACGGATCCTGCGAGTGCATCTGACGCTTTGAGTGAAACAAAAAACACAACACACAGAGAGAACGGATCCTGCAAGTGCATCTGACGCTTTAAGTAAAACAAAAAACACAACACACAGAGAGAACGGATCCTGTGAGTGCATCTGATGCTTCGAGTGAAATAAAAAACATAACACACAGAGAGAACGGATCCTGTGAGGGCATCTGACACTTCGGGTGAAACAAAAAACACCACACACAGAGAGAACGGATCCTATGAGTCCATCTAACGCTTCGGGTGAAACAAAAAACACAACATAGAGAGAGAACGAATCCTGCGAGTCCATCTGATGCTTCGAGTGAAATAAAAAACACTACACACAGAGAGAAGGGATCCTGTGAGTGCATCTGACGCTTCGAGTGAAATAAAAAATATAACACACAGAGAGAACGGATCCTGCGAGGGCATCTAACGCTTCAGGTGAAACAAAAAACACCACACACAGAGAGAACGGATCCTGCAAGTGTATTTGACACTTCAGGTGAAACAAAAAGCATCACACACAGAGAGAATTAACGGATCCTCCGAGTGTATCTGACGCTGCAGGTGAAACAAAAAACACAACATACAGAGAGAGAGGATGCTACGCGTGCATCTGACACTTCGGATGAAAGAAAAAACACAACCCACAGAGACAACGGATCCTGCGAGTGCATCTAACGCTTTGGGTGAAACAAACAACACCACATACAGAGAGAACGGATCCTGCGAAACCATCTGACGCTTTGGGAGAAACAAAAAACACTATACTCAGAGAGAACGGATCCTGCGAGTGCATCTAACGCTTCAAGTGAAACAAAAAAACACAACAGACAGAGAAAACGGATCCTACGAGTGCATCTGACGCTTTAAGTAAAACAGAAAACACACCACACACAGAGAAAACGGATCTTGTGAGTGCATCTAACGCTCAAGTGAAACAAAAAATATAATACACAGAGAGAACGGATCCTGCGAGGGCATCTAACGCTTTAAGTGAAACAAAAAACATAACACACTAAGAGAACGGATCTTGCGAGTGCATCTGACGCTTCAGGTGAAACAAAAAACACCGCACACAGAGAGAACGGATCCTGCGAGTGCATCTGACGCTTCGAGTGAAACAAAAAACACCACATACAGAGAGAACGGATCCTACGAGTCCATCTGACGCTTCAGGTGAAACAAAAAGCATCATACACAGAGAGAATTAACGGATCCTCCAAGTGCATCTGATGCTGTGGGTAAATTTAAACAACAAACACAACACACAGAGAGAACGGATCCTGCGAGTCCATCTAACACTTCGGGTGAAACAAAAAACACAACACACAGAGAGAAGGGATCCTACGAAGTCATCTGACGCTTCGGGTGAAACAAAAAATACAACACACAGAGAGAACGGATTCTGCGAGTGCATCTGATGCTTCAGCTGAAACAAAACAAACCATACTCAGAGAGAACGGATCCTGCGAGTGCATCTGACGCTTCAAGTGAAACAAAACATACCATACAGAGAGAGAACGGATCCTGCGACTGCATCTGACGCTTCAAGTGAACCAAAAAATATAACACACAGAGAAAACGGATCCTGCGAGTGCATTTGATGCTTCAGCTGAAACAAAACACACCATACACAGAGAGAACGGATCCTGCGAGTGCATCTGACGCTTCGAGTGAAACAAAAAACACAACACACAGAGAGAACGGATCCTGCAAGTGCATCTGACGCTTTAAGAAAAACAGAAAACACAACACACAGAGAGAACGGATCCTGCGAGTGCATCTGATGCTTTGGGTGAAATTAAAAACATAACACACAGAGAGAACGGATCGTGTGAGGGCATCTGACACTTCGGGTGAAACAAAAAACACCACACACAGAGAGAACGGATCCTACGAGTCCATCTAACGCTTCGGGTGAAACAAAAAACACAACATAGAGAGAGAATGAATCCTACGAGTCCATCTGATGCTTCAGGTAAAATAAAAAACACTACACACAGAGAGAACGGATCCTGCGAGTGCATCTGACGCTTCAGATGAAATAAAAAACATAACACACAGAGAGAACGGATCCTGCGAGGGCATCTAACGCTTCAGGTGAAACAAAAAACATAACACACAGAGAGAACAGATCCTGCGAGTGCATCTGACGCTTCGAGTGAAATAAAAAACACCACACACAGAGAGAACGGATCCTGCAAGTGCATTTGATACTTCAGGTGAAACAAAAAGCATCACACACACAGAGAATTAACGGATCCTCCGAGTGTATCTGACGCTGCGGGTGAAACAAAAAACACAACACACAGAGAGAGAGGATGCTGCGAGTGCATGTAACACTTCGAATGAAAGAAAAAACACAACCCACAGAGACAACGGATCCTGCGAGTGTATCTGATGCTTTGGGTGAAACAAAAAACACAACACATACTGTCAGAAAGAACGGATCCTGCGAGTGCATCTGACGCTTCGGGTGAAACAAAAAACACCATACTCAGAGAGAACGGATCCTGCGAGTGCATCTGACGCTTCAAGTGAAACAAAAAACACAACAGACAGAGAAAACGGATCCTGCGAGTGCATCTGACGCTTCAAGTGAAACAAAACACACCACACACAGAGAAAACGGATCCTGTGAGTGCATCTGACACTTCGAGTGAAACAAAAAACACAACACACAGAGAGAACGGATCTTGTGAGTGCATCTGATGCTTTAGGTGAAACAAAACACACCACACACAGAGAGAACGGATCGTGCGAGTGCATCTGACACTTCGAGTGAAACAAAAAACACAACATACAGAGAGAACGGATCCTGCAAGTGCATCGGACGCTTCAGGTAAAACAAAAAACACAACAGACAGAGAAAACGGATCCTGCGAGTGCATTTGACGCTTCAAGTGAAACAAAACACACCACACACAGAGAGAACGGATCCTGTGAGTGCATCTGACACTTCGAGTGAAACAAAAAACACAACACACAGAGAGAACGGATCTTGTGAGTGCATCTGATGCTTTAGGTGAAACAAAACACACCACACACAGAGAGAACGGATCGTGCGAGTGCATGTGATGCTTCGAGTGAAACAAAAAACACTACACACAGAGAGAACGGATCCTGCGAAACCATCTAACACTTCGGGTGAAACAAAAAACATAACACTGTAGCACACAGAGAGAACGGATTCTGTGAGTGCATCTGACGGTTCCGTTAAAACACAAAACACAACACACAGGAAGAGTGGATCCTGCAAAACCATCTAATGCTTGAGGTGAAATAAAAAACACAACACACAGAGAGAACGGATCCTGCGAGTGTATCTGATGGTTCGGGTGAAACAAAAAACACAACAGTATCATACAGAGAGTCTCTTAGAATGGATCCTGCGAGTGCATCTGATACTTTGAGTGAAATAAAAAACACCGCACATAGAGAGAAAGGATCCTGCAAGTGCATCTGATGCTTCAGCTGAAACAAAAAACACAACACCAGCATCTGACGCTAGATCTGACGCTTCGGATGAAATAAAAGACACAATACACAGAGAAAACGGATCCTGTAAGTGCATCTGACGCTTCGGGTGAAACAAAAACACAACACGTACATAGAGAGAACGGATCCTGCAAGTTTATCTGACGCTTCGGGTAAAACAAAAAACATAACACACAGTGTCACTGTCAAGGAAAACGGATCCTGCGAGTGCATCTGACGCTTCGGGTGAAACAAAAAACACAACATACAGAGAGAACGGATCCGCTGAGTGCATCTGACGCTTCGAGTGAAACAAAAGACACAATACACAGAGAGAACGAATCCTGCGAGTACATCTGACGCTTTGGGTGAAACAAAACACACCACACACAGAAAGAACGGATCTTGTGAGTGTATTTAACGCAGGCGGCGGCTTCGAGTGAAATAAAAAACACAACATACAGAGAGAACGGATCCTGCAAAACCATCTGACGCTTCGAGTGAAACAAAAATATAACACACGGAGAGAACGGATCCTGCGAATGCATCTGACGCTTCAGATGAAACAAAAAACACCACATACAGAGACAGCGATATAGAGGGAAGGGATCCTGTGAGTGCATCTGATGCTTTGAGTGAGAACAAAAACACAACACACAAAGAGAACGGATCCTCTGAGTGCATCTGATGGTTCGGGTAAAACAAAAAACACAAAACACCGCACACAGAGAGAATGGATCTTGTGAGTGCATCTGATGCTTGGAGTGAAACAAAAAATACAACACACCGAGAGAACAGATCCTGCGAGTGCATCTGACACTTCAGGTGAAACAAAAAACACCATACACAGAGAGAACAATATATAGAGAACGGATCCTGCAAGTATACCTGATGCTTTGGGTGAAACAAAAAACATAACACACAGAGAGAACGGATCCTGGAGGTGCATCTAACGCTTTGCGTGAATCGAAAAACACAACACACAGAAAAAGGGAGCCTACGAGTGCATCTGACGCTTTAAGAGAAACAAAAAACATAACACACAGAGA
>JAHBMJ010002009.1:12179-72749 GCA_018398765.1 Chromera velia | reverse complement strand
GGGTGAATAAAAAAACATAACACACAGAGAGAAGGGATCCTGCGAGTGCATCTGACGCTTCGGGTGAAACAAAAAACACAACCCACAGAGAGAACGGATCCTGCGAGTGCATTTGATGCTCGCGTGAAACAAAAGACACAATACATAGAGAGAACGGATCCTGCGAGTCTATCTGACGCTTCGGGTGAAACAAAAGACACAATACCCAGAGAGAACGGATCCTACGAATGCATCTGACGCTTTAGGTGAAACAAAAGACACAATACACAGAGAGAACGGATCCTGCAAGTTCATCTGACGCTTTGAGTGAAACAAAACACACCATACACAGAGAGAACGGATCCTGCGAATCCATTTGACGCTTTGGGTGAAACAAAAAACACAACCCACAGAGAGAACGGATCCTGCGAGTGCATTTGATGCTCGCGTGAAACAAAAGACACAATACATAGAGAGAACGGATCCTGCGAGTCTATCTGACACTTCGGGTGAAACAAAAGACACAATACCCAGAGAGAACGGATCCTACGAATGCATCTGACGCTTTAGGTGAAACAAAAGACACAATACACAGAGAGAACGGATCCTGCAAGTTCATCTGACGCTTTGAGTGAAACAAAACACACCATACACAGAGAGAACGGATCCTGCGAATCCATTTGACGCTTTGGGTGAAACAAAAAATACCACACACAGAGAGAACGGATCTTGCGAAGTCATCTGACGCTTCGAGTGAAACAGAAAACACAACACACAGAGAGAACGGATCCTGCGAAATCATCTGACGCTTCGAGTGAAACAAAACAAACCATACACAGAGAAAACGGATCCTGCGAGTGCATCTGACGCTTCAAGTGAAACAAAAAACACAACACACAGAGAGAACGGATCCTGCAAGTGCATCTGACGCTTTAAGTGAAACAAAAAACACAACACACAAAGAAAACGGATCCTGCGAGTGCATCTGATGCTTCGGGTGAAACAAAAAACACCACACACAGAGAGAACGGATTCTGCGAGTGCATCTGACTTTTCAGGTGAAACAAAAAACACAACACACAGAGAGAACGGATCCTGTGAGGGCATCTAACGCTTCAGGTGAAACAAAAAATACTACACACAGAGAGAACGGATCCTACGAGTCCATCTGACGCTTCGGGTGAAACAAAAAACACAACATAGAGAGAGAACGAATCCTGCGAGTCCATCTGATGCTTCGGGTGAAATAAAAAACACTACATACAGAGAGAACGGAACTTGCGAGTGCATCTGACGCTTCGGATGAAACAAAAAACACAACACACAGAGAGAACGGATCCTGCGAGGGCATCTAACGCTTCAGGTGAAACAAAAAATACTACACACAGAGAGAACGGATCCTGCAAGTACATCTAATGCTTCAGGTGAAACAAAAAACACCGTACACAGAGAGAACGGATCCTACGAGTGCATTTGACGCTTTAAGTGAAATAAAAAACACCACACACAGAGAGAACGGATCCTGCAAGTGCATCTGACTTTTCAAGTGAAACAAAAAACACAACACACAGAGAGAACGGATCCTGCGAGGGCATCTAACGCTTCAGGTGAAACAAAAAACACCATACACAGAGAGAACGGATCCTACGAGTCCATCTGACGCTTCGGGTGAAACAAAAAACACAACATAGAGAGAGAACGAATCCTGCGAGTCCATCTGATGCTTCGGGTGAAATAAAAAACACTACATACAGAGAGAACGGAACTTGCGAGTGCATTTGACGCTTTGGATGAAACAAAAAACACAACACACAGAGAGAAGGGATCCTGCGAAGTCATCTGACGCTTTGGGTGAAACAAAAAATACAACACACAGAGAGAACGGATTCTGCGAGTGCATCTGATGCTTCAGCTGAAACAAAACAAACCATACACAGAGAAAACGGATCCTGCGAGTGCATCTGACGCTTCGAGTGAAACAAAAAACACAACACACAGAGAGAACGGATCCTGCAAGTGCATCTGACGCTTTAAGTGAAACAGAAAACACAACACACAAAGAAAACGGATCCTGCGAGTGCATCTGATGCTTCGGGTGAAACAAAAAATACAACACACAGAGAGAACGGATTCTGCGAGTACATCTGACGCTTTAAGTGAAACAGAAAACACAATACACAGAGAAAACGGATCCTGCGAGTGCATCTGATGCTTCAACTGAAACAAAACACACCATACACAGAGAGAACGGATCCTATAAGTGCATCGGACGCTTCAGGTAAAACAAAAAACACAACACACAGAGAAAACGGATCCTGCGAGTGCATCTGACGCTTCGAATGAAACAAACAATGAAACAAACAATACCACACATAGAGAGAATGGATCCTACGACACCATCTGACGCTTTGGATGAAACAAAAAACACCACATACAGAGAGAATGGATCCTACGATTCCATTTAACGCTTCGGGCGAAATTAAAAACACAACACACAGAGAGAACGGATCTTGTGAGTGCATCTGATGCTTTAGGTGAAACAAAACACCACATACAGAGAGAACGGATCGTGCGAGTGCATGTGATGCTTCAAGTGAAACAAACAATACCACACGCAGAGAGAACGGATCCTGCGAAACCATCTAACACTTCGGGTGAAATAAAAAACATAACACTGTAGCACACAGAGAGAACGGATTCTGCGAGTGCATCTGACGGTTCCGTTGAAACACAAAACACAACACTCAGAAAGAATGGATCCTGCAAAACCATCTGACGCTTGAGGTGAAATAAAAAACACAATACATAGAGAGAACGGATTCTGCGAGGGCATCTGACGCTTTGAGTGAAACAAAAAACCCTACACATAGAGAAAAAGGATCCTGCAAGTGCATCTGATGCTTCAGCTGAAACAAAAAACACAACACCAGCATTTGACGCTAGACCTGACGCTTCGGATGAAACAAAAGACACAATACACAGAGAAAACAGACCCTGCGAGTGCATCTGACACTTCGGGTGAAACAAAAACACAACACATACACAGAGAGAACGGATTCTGCGAGTGCATCTGATGCTTCGGGTAAAACAAAAAACATAACACACAGTGTCACTGTCAAGGAAAACGGATCCTGCGAGTGCATGTAACGCTTCGGGTGAAACAAAAAACATAACACACAGAGAGAACGGATCCGCTGAGTGCATCTAACGCTTCGAGTGAAACAAAAGACACAGTACACAGAGAGAACGAATCCTGCGAGTACATCTGACGCTTTGGGTGAAACAAAACACACCACACACAGAAAGAACGGATCTTGTGAGTGTATTTGACGCAGCCAGCGGCTTTGAGTGAAATAAAAAACACAACATACAGAGAGAACGGATCCTGCGAAACTATCTGACGCTTCGAGTGAAACAAAAAATATAACATACGGAGAGAACGGATCCTGCGAGTGCATCTGACGCTTCAGATGAAACAAAAAACACCACATACAGAGACAGCGATATATAGGGAAGGGATCCTGTGAGTGTATCTGATGCTTCGAGTGAAACAAAAAATACAATACACTGAGAGAACAGATCCTGCGAGTGCATTTGACACTTCAGGTAAAAAAAAAAACACCATATACAGAGAGAACACGATATATAGAGAACGGATTCTGTGAGTTTACCTGACGCTTTGGCTGAAACAAAAAACACAACACACAGAGAGAACGGATCCTGCGAGTGCATCTGACGCTTCAGGTGAAATAAAAAACATAACACACAGAGAGAACGGATCCTGCGAGGGCATCTAACGCTTCAGGTGAAACAAAAAACATAACACACAGAGAGAACGGATCCTGCGAGTGCATCTGACGCTTCGGGTGAAATAAAAAACACCACACACAGAGAGAACGGATCCTGCAAGTGCATTTGACACTTCAGGTGAAACAAAAAGCATCACACACACAGAGAATTAACGGATCCTCCAAGTGCATCTGACGCTGCGGGTGAATAAAAAAACATAACACACAGAGAGAAGGGATCCTGCGAGTGCATCTGACGCTTCGGGTGAAACAAAAAACACAACCCACAGAGAGAACGGATCCTGCGAGTACATCTGACGCTTTGGGTGAAACAAAAGACACAATACATAGAGAGAACGGATCCTGCGAGTCTATCTGACGCTTTGGGTGAAACAAAAGACACAATACACAGAGAGAACGGATCCTGCGAATGCATTTGACGCTTTAGATGAAACAAAAGACACAATACACAGAGAGAACGGATCCTGCGAGTTCATCTAACGCTTCGGGTGAAACAAAAAACACAATACACAGAGAGAAGGGATCCTGCGAAGTCATCTGACGGTTTGGGTGAAACATAAAAACACAACACACAGAGAGAACGGATCCTGCGAAACAGTCTGACGCTTCGGAAGAAACAAAAAATACAATACACAGAGAGAACGGATCCTGCGAGTGCATCTGACGCTTCGGGTGAAACGGAGAGAACGGATCTTGCGAGTGTATCTGACGCTTCGAGTGAAATAAAAAACACAACATACAGAGAGAACGGGTCCTGCAAGTGCATCTGATGCTTCAAGTGAAACAAAAAATATAACACACAGAGAAAATGGATCCTGCGAGTGCATCTGACGCTTTGGGTAAAACAAAACACACCACACGCAGAGAGAACGGATCCTGCGACACCATTTGATGCTTCGAGTGAAACAAAAAACACCACACACAGAGAGAATGGGTCCTGCAATTCCATCTAACGCTTTGAGTGAAACAAAAAACATAACACACAGAGAGAACGGATCGTAAGAGTGCATCTGACGCTTTAAGTGAAATAAAAAACACCACACGCAGAGAGAACGGATCCTGCGAGGGCATTTGACACTTTGGGTGAAACAAAAGATATAATACACAGAGAAAATGGATCCTACGAGTCCATTTAACGCTTCAAGTGAAACAGAAAAGACTGTACACACAGAGAGAACGGATCCTGCGAGTCTATCTGATGCTTCAGGTGAAACAAAAAACATAACACACAGAGAGAACGGATCTTGCGAGTGCATTTGACGTTTTGGTGAAACAAAAAACACTACATACAGAGAGAACGGATCTTGCGAGTACATCTGATGCTTTGAGTAAAAAAAAAAACACCACACATAGAGAGAATGGATCTTGCGAGTGCATCTGACGCTTCGAGTGAAACAAAAAACACAACACACAGAGAGAACGGATCCTGCGAGTGTATCTGACGCTTCGGGTGAAACAAAAAACATAACACACAGAGAAAAGGGATCCTGCGAGTGCATCTGACGCTTCGGGTGAAACAAAAGACACAATACACACAGAGAACGGATCCTGCGAGTGCATCTGACGCTTTGAGTGAGAATAAAAACATAACACACAAAGAGAACGGATCCTCTAAGTGCATCTGATAGTTCGGGTAAAACAAAAAACACAAAACACCGCACACAGAGAGAATGGATCCTGCGAGTGCATCTGATGCTTCGGATAAAACAAAAAACACCACACACAGAGAGAACGGATCCTGCGAATCCATTTGACGCTTTAGGTGAAACAAAAAACACCATACACAGAGAGAACGGATCTTGCGAGTGCATTTGACGCTTCGATTGAAACAAAAAACACCATACACAGAGAGAACGGATTCTGTGAGTGCATCTAACGCTTCGGGTGAAACAAAAAACACCGCATACAGAGAGAACAGATCCTGCGAGTGCATCTAATGCTTTAGGTGAAATACAAAACACCACACACAGAGAGAACGGATCTTGTGAGTGTATCTGACGCTTCGGGTGAAATAAAAAACACAATACACAGAGAGAACGGATCCTGCGAGTGCATCTGACGCTTTGGGTGAAACAAAAAACACAACACACAGAGAGAACGGATCCTGCGAGTGTATCTGATGCTTTGGATGAAATAAAAGACACAACACACAGAGAGTCTGACAACGGATCCTGTGAGTACATCTGAAGCTTCAGGTGAAACAAAAAACATAACATACAGAGAGAACGGATCCTGCGAGGGCATTTGACACTTTGGGTGAAATAAAAGATATAATACACAGAGAGAACGGATCCTGTAACACACAGAGAAAACGGATTCTGCGAGTGCATCTGACGCTTCGAGTGAAACAAAATACACCATACACAGAGAGAACGGATCCTGCGAGTGTATTTGACGCTTCGAGTGAAATAAAAAACACAACACACAGAGAGAACGGATCCTGCAAGTGCATCTGATGCTTCAAGTGAAACAAAAAACACCACACACAGAGAAAACGGATCCTGCGAGTGCATCTGATGCTTCAAGTGAAACAAAAAACATCACACGTAGAGAGAACGGATCCTGCGAAACCATCTGACGCTTCGAGTGAAACAAAAAACATCACACACAGAGAGAACGGATCCTGGGAGTGCATGTAACGTTTCGGGTGAAACAAAAAACACCATACACAGAGAGAACGGATCCTACGAGTGCATTTGATGCTTCAAATTAAAGAAAAAACACAACACACAGAGAGAACGGATCCTGCGAGGGCATTTGACACTTCGGGTGAAACAAAAGACATAATACACAGAGAGAACGGATTCTGCGAGTCTATCTGATGCTTCAAGTGAAACAAAACACACCACACACAGAGAGAACGGATCCTGCGAGTGCATCTGATGCTTCAAGTGAAACAAAAAACACAACATACAGAGAGAACGGATCCTACGAGTACATCAGACACTTCAAGTGAAACAAAAATCACAACACACAGAGAGAATGGATCCTGCAACACCATCTGAAACTTCAAGTGAAACAAACAACACCACACACAGAGAGAACGGATCTTACGACACCATCTGACGCTTCGAGTGAAACAAAAAACACCAGACACAGAGAGAATGGATCCTACGATTCTATCTGACACTTCGGGCGAAACAAAAAACATAACACACAGAGAGAGAGGATGCTGCGAGTGCATGTAACACTTCGAATGAAAGAAAAAACACAACCCACAGAGACAACGGATCCTGCGAGTGTATCTGATGCTTTGGGTGAAACAAAAAACACAACACATACTGTCAGAAAGAACGGATCCTGCGAAACCATTTGACGCTTCGAGTGAAACAAAAAACACAATACACAGAGAGAACGGATCGTAAGAGTGCATCTGACGCTTCAAGTGAAACAAAAAACACCACATACAGAGAGAGCGGATCCTGCAAGTGCATTTGATGCTTTGAGTGAAATAAAAAACACCACACACAGAGAGAACGGATCCTGTGAAAACATCTGACGTTTCAGGTGAAACAAAAAACATAACACACAGAGAAAACGGATTCTGCAAAACCATCTGACACTTTGGGTGAAACAAATAACACCACATGCAGAGACTTTCTGAGAACGGATCCTGCAATACCATTTGATGCTTTGGGTGAAACAAAAAACACCACACACAGAGAGAACGGATCCTGTGATTCCGTTTGACGCTTCAGGTGAAACAAAAAACACATCATATAGAGAGAACGGATCCTACGAGGGCATCTGACGCTTTGGGTGAAATAAAAAACACTACACACAGAGAGAACGGATCCTCCGAGTGCATCTGATGCTTCGGGTGAAACAAAAAACACCACACAGAGAGAGAAAATACTTGCCAAACAGGAGAAGACGATTCATCATGCAGTACAATCACAGAAACAAGAGGTTTATGACTGAACAGCTGGACTCCCCAGGCAAGCTAAAGAATCTTCAGAAGATTAAATTGGTGTGGAATAGTTTTCGGGTTGCATTGGAGAACATTCAGTCACCTGCAGCAGTTGATAGAAGACAGTGCAGGCAGAATGTCACTATGGTATCATATGCATGGCTGTGTTGAAATGGCGTCGCAAGCATACAAGGGGGAAGGGAGTGTTTATAGTGCTGATCGAAAGCCTTGCACATATATATACACAGAGTGCATGGATTTCAAACTGACGGAGTTTTCAGAGCAGACAGCTACTCACTCTTCGGAGACTGTGGAAGTCTATCTCTTTCCTCAACGCAGCAACGGGGGGAAGAAGAGAAAGAATACATCAACAAACGTGCAGATAGAGCCACCGATGGCTTGAGCAAATACATATATGACTGCCTTGAAGGTCAGTCAGTCACAGTCAAACTCTTCCCTACCCAAGCGAGTACCAATCCTCTATGTATATATGTGACAATGAAAAACGACTTTTGTTTCATCTTTTATAGGGCAGCACTACTGGAACATATTATTAAACTTTCAAAACTCAGTACCGCCATTTTAACCCATTTTATATAGAAAAGTGCCATCTTTGGGCCAAAATATCTGTTGATCTGCATGGATGTCACACTGACTTCAATTTTAGCCCTGGAAAGCTCTAAGAGACCGCGGCCCGCCGGGTCATCCGATCTGCGTACCCCGGCCCCTGGGCCGCGGTCGCAGCACCTCTGTCAGCTAACATTATGAAAAACCCCCCGAATCTCATTCAATCTTAGGAACTCAATACACTAAAAATAAAAATTAAGTACCCGGGCCTCACCTGCTTTTAGACTTTTCAATGTCTATTTTATGTTACGCATTCACTTGGTATGCAATAGTATGCAACAGGGATTATATACGTATATGCATATGATGTTCTATACTGCTCCGACCCTATTCGTCAGAAGGCAGCCAGAATCTATAAGGATCTCTAAGGGACCTAGTCCTAGGTAGAGATAGGACGTAAGCCCCGTATAGCATAAGAGTCTAACGTTGAGTGCTGTGTTCAGTACTGTTTGCAGGTCGATTTTCTTAAAGGGAATTGTTTTCTGAAAAGTGCAGAACTGTCGATCTGCATGATCTTGCCAGAAGTGTTGCTTGGATTTCTTGATCTTGATTTGTTGATTGAAAGACTTTGTGTTGCTTTTAAGTCTTCCAGAAAGTCGTTTGCGTATGCGACAGTCCAACTTTGGTGTGATACAGGCCGCGGCTGGCTGGTTTGGCCTTGGCTCAGCATAATTTTATCTCGGCATGACTCGAAGGACTTTTATTTGGTTAAGGTCAAAAGGCTTGATCTTAGTATGACTTGAAAGACTTTAGCTCAGCCTTGCTGAAAGACTTTAGCTCGGCCTTGCTCACTGTATGAATTCCATACTAGCTCATACTAGAGCTTTATATGGGTTGATTGGGTATTTTTATATTGTTCGGTCGTGTATTATTCTAAGTCTAGACCTTTTAGTACTTAGGGTCTAAGTATTTTCCTTTTTCAAAGTTTGGGGTTCCACTACTACATAACACATGCCCCCTTTCAAAGTTTGGGGTTCCACGCCTAAATCACTGAGGCCTCAGCTGGGCAGTCTGAGCGACCATCGCGCCAGATAAAAACGTGAAGCTAGGGGAAAATCACTGATTTGCAACTTACCGTCTCCTTCAAGATTTCGATCTTCTTTTCGGATCCAAGTAAGTTTGGCAGGAGGACATTGTTTGTATATATTTTTGTGGCTGCTGTGTAGTCTCTCTGGTGTTTGTGAATGTGGTTCTTCTTTTGTGCCTGGTGAAGCGCGCATCGGCTCTCCCAAGGACTATGTGAGGGTAGGGGCGACGCAGCCAAGGGCTCCAGCTAGTCCAGACGAGACCTGGGATCGACTATTTTGATCTCAAGTGTTGCCAGGGGGCCTTTTCCGCCCAATCCCTTTTTGGAGAGCTTTTACATGCTTCATGGAATGGAACTGAGTGAGGTGAGTTGTTTCGAATTCTTTATGTGCATTTTGAAGTCTTTTCCTGTTCTTCTACCCGCGATATGTTTAGTCTTTCAATATTTCTGCTATGTGCTGCGCGCATCTGCCGCGCGTGCGCACCTGACGTCTTTTATGTATCTATATGAAAGACTCTTCTGTATTCCGTTGCCTCCAAGTCTTTTTGCTTCGCTTCTTTTCTGTTTTGTGGTGGTTCAGACGGTTGATGTTGCTGAGCCGTCTCCTTTTCTTCTGTTACTTCTTTCGTCTTGCAGTGTTCAAGGGTGTCGCTCCCTTCGTACTGTTACCTTCCTTGTCAGTTAAGAGTAGTTCTCAAACTGTCTCCCATTCATTTTTTCCCCTATAACTGGTCAACTTGACTCGTGTTAGCCACCTCCGTCTTCTCCTTGACTGTGCTTGCTGCTTCCTCGTACTGGATTGTGCTTCTCTTCATCTCAACTCTTCCATCTGTATTATATTTCTTTCAGGGTTGGGTCCTTTCCTTGCTAAAAGCTTCTTCTTTTAAATTTATGGAACACCTAGTGAATGCCATGGTCAGTTTCCTCTGGGGGGTTCTTTTATGGGCGTCCCCACTCATCTGTCCCTGCAGGCGTCCCTGCAGTGCAAGCGTCCTTACAGACTGATGACCCTCCCATTGTAAGTGACCGGTACCATGCTTACTGTCTTTTCCCACGGTGTTTCTCTTTGTTTCTTCTTTTCTTTTAGTATTTTGATATCTCGTCTCAGATGCTATCTAATCCTCTAAGTCAGCCGATCCGAGCACGCGTCCGACTCTGTAAGTAGCCATCTCGTCGCACTGCTTGCAGACAACCTCGTTCAGTTTTATGGTACTACTGCGCGTTTCAAACTTCAATCATGGTGGTCTGAATAGCCGGAGAGAGCATTCTACTTGCTTGTTCACTCTATCCATCACTCATCCCTGGTTTCGCACATTCCTCCTTTCAAAGTTTTCTCCTCCTGCCTTTCTATCGTCGCAGGGCATCGCTCAGAGTCTTGCTTCGGATCTACTTGCAGAGCGGGGGAAGACCATGCGACCGGAAATTCTTTGACGGTCATTCGGTTCTCCTGCATGCGCGTGGTATTGTCCAATACAGCCTGTGAGACCTTGCTTGTGTATCCCCTTCTCTTTTTTCGGCCGCTCGTCACGGGAAGATCTCACAACGAGGTTGTCTATGTTTTCTTTTCACCGCGTGGGGGTAACTTTCTCCTCCTCCCTTGAACGGGATCATATGGTCCGAACAAAAACCGCACCGGTATGATCGCACTTACGAAGCACCGCATACCTTCTGAGACGTTTTTTTTTCTTTTTCACTTCTTGTTTTTCATTTCTTTTCCGCTTTTTTCGCAGTTTTCTGATGGTGGCGCCTTTGAGTTCGCTATCCTCCAGTCAGTCTATGCTTTCCTTCCCTTATCTACTGTATGTCGTCCTTCGCTCTTTTCTCTTCTATCGTCTCCTTCTCTTCAATCCCTTTTCTTCTTAAGCCTTGACTTGAGATTCCCTTTTTAGCCTTCCTTTTCCTTGTTTAGCAGCACTTCATCGTTGTTCTTGACTTTCTTTAGGTCGATCTTTCTTCCATTTGTTTTGCAGGCTTCTCTGGTTAGCACGAGTTCAGACCCAGGCGTCGTGCGGCCTTTTATTTTTTTTTTTCTTCTTTTTTTTCTCTTTTTAAGCAAGTCGGTCATCCTCTGTTCTTCACGAAGCTTTTCTTGACAGATTTTTTACTCCTTTCTTTTTGATCCTGATCGTCATGAGTCTCCGAGGTCACTTGGTATAAAGGAAGAAAAATAGAAGGACGCGCTTCAAACACATCATGAGAAAGCGTGCGTGTTTTGATCATTGAAGTAAAAAGACAAACTCGTGCGCTCAAACACATCATGAGGAAGGGTGCACACGGAAGCATAAACGAAAAACAGAAGCGCGCCAAACACATTATGAGAAAGGGTTGCGCACTTCTAAATATATTCGCAAAGAGGTGCACCAAACACATCATGAGGAAGGGTGCGCACATTTGCATATATGTAAACTACGCAGACTTAAAGGTTGACGGGAGAAGAATTTTGGCTGCCTCCCCTTGCCTCGTTTAGGCCTGGGGTGTATGGGTGCCTACAACCGGAGGGAAGAGACGAGAGGGAGGCCATTCTCATGAAGGTCGGTCATTCTGAGCTCTTGAGTCGTCTTCACACGTTTCTTCTCCCTTTTCTTCTTGTTTCTCCTTTTGTGCCGTCTTTCCCCTTCGTTTAAAGAAAGGGTAACCCTTACAGGGTGCCGTGTTATGGATATTGCTAAGTATACGTATGGGTGTGACTCCAGTTGTATTGATAATCGTGAAGGTAAGTCGAAGCGCGAGTCATGAAGGTAAGTTGATTACACCCGTCAGCTCCTAAGAAAAAACAGGGGTACCCCGACTCTGACGGAAATTCCGACTCCAAAAATCATATAAATTTTTATGATTTTTATGTATTCAAAAAGTATTTTAAACTTTTCTAAAGTCTTTTAAACTGTGTAAAAAAGTGTTTAGAGATATACAATCATAGACTATCACGTACTATCACTATCTCCAGCACTATTTATTATTAATTTTTTTACTTTTTCCCTATTCATTCCCTATTCATTCCCCATATTCTTCTTCTTCCCACTTTCTTTCTTCAGCTTTCTTCTCCCTCTTGCAGATCTCTTGGTGTTGTTTTTTCTCTCATCTTCTTATTGGATTGTCTGTTTCCTAGACAGAAAGTGATTGAAGCAAGGTCGGACTGTGGCTGTCTGACCTTTCTCACACATATATGCATTTGCTGTCTCCTCTTCATTCACTCTTTCTCCACCTCTCCAACTCCTTTCTCTCTCCCTGTGCTTGCGTGCAGAGACTCATTAGCACCCTTTGGTATCCGTTTTTGCTGTCTGGAGGCTGGTCTCTCTCCTTTTGGTGCAGGCGCTTCCGTTTTGTGCCGATGGCTTGATGAAGGTCAGTCATTCAGTCTGCCTATTTGTTCTTCCTTCCTTCCTCCAACTTTCTTCCCCATTTCTACTCTTCCCTCAGCTAGATAAGTTGGTCTGCTTGTCTGTGATGGTTCTCTTTGAGGGAGATGGCACATTCTTTCCTTTCCGTCTGTTCTGACTGCTTTGATTAAGTAGAAAGGTCAGGCAGGAAGGTCAGTCAGTTCGATCTCACTCTCCATCACGTATTCTTCTCTTTATTTCTCCCGTCTATCCTCAATTTTCCCCTTCCCTTAGCTGTGTCCACATCTCTGTGCTTGGTGCTCCTTCTGATCGCTCCCTTTTTGTTTTGGTTTGTTGCTTTTAAACGGTTAAGGGCGGTAGATCGGCGGTTTGTTCAGGGAGGAGAAGAGAGACTGAGGGAAAATTACGTCATTGATGCATACCCATATGCAGATCGGGTTTCTTTCTTACTCGGGCAGGCATCGAGGACTGTTTTATTCTCTCCAGTCTCCTTCCCTGATTAGGCTAGGAGGTCAGTTGTAGTCAGTTTTTCCTTTTGAGTTTTTGTTGATGGAGAAATTTGTCAGGGCAAGCCACATCTTTCTCGTTGGTCCAGTATCCTTTCTTCGATCCCTTGTATTTGATCAGATACTGAATTTTTCTTTTATATTCCCTTTTTCAGAGACTTTTTCGACTTGATATGCTCTTTTGTTTTCATCTGAATCAGAGTCCGATTCGTTTGTTCGTTCCTCCTTCCCTTCCATCTCGAGTATGTTTTCTTTTTGTACGTTGCTCGAGGTATTTGATCCCCTTCTTCCCACCCCTTGTTTTTCTCTGTCTGTACGTGCAGTTAGTAATTGGAAGCGGGTGCCCCCCTCAGAATGGGCGTGCTCCAATGGAGTGGTGGGGCCGATGCCCGCTTTAGCTTGTTCATCCCTGCTTGGTCAGCTCGATTTCCTGATCGTTGTACGCTTGTGTTGTCAGGCTGATTTCTGCGGCTATGGTGCTGCTGGCTGGCTGCAAATCTTTGAGAAGGGAAAACTGGGGCACACAGGGATCTACACTATTCGTATATTTATTTATTCCTTTTTGGATTATTCGCAGTCATGACTTTCTGTGCTCATAACTTCGTCTCTCTCTCTGATGACACTTTTTTTTTCAGTTGGGATAGAGATCAAAACAGAGAAGATGCCGTTCAGAGTGTATGCCTTCGCTGTGCCACCTGGGTCTCTTACTTTGATAATATATGTGTACGTGTTTGTGTACGTTCTTATGTTTCCTCACCATTCCTTCTTTTGTGCATCGAGAGTGTTGAAGACTCTGTTTTAACGGTCAAGATGGACTCATTTTTGTTTGTTCCGGTTTTTTCATTTGACTCTTTATATTGCGTCTATCCGATCCTGTCAAGATTGATGCAACATACTTCAATTTGCCTCGTATCTTTCTTGTATATTTGCGCATCATCTACGTAAAAAACCAAAAATGAGTTACAAGGTGCCCCTGACTCAAATGACGACTTTACCATGGTGTGAACTCTCCTCTTTACTCTCTCCGCCCTTCATGCTTCTGTCGGTCACCGCGTCTTCACAATGTTCTTGCTTTTCACGCTCTTCAGTTCTAGTGAATGCGCGTGCCGCCCTCCTGATTGTAGTATTAATGATAATCTTTGCCTTCTCTTCGCTGTTGGAGAGTTCCTCTTTCGTCGCTTTCCACCCAAGTATGAAGGGCAGGTGTCCTTCAGGTGGTTGTGTAATGGCTGCTGTTTCCTCCTCTTGCCGTCTCTTCAGGTTGGTTTCTGTCAGAAATTTTGACACAGCTTCGCTGTTTGGTCTGGATGTGATAGTGGATGGCTGCTTCCTCCTTCTTTTCTTTTTTTTCTCTTTGTTCTGTCTCTGTTTCAGTTTTTGACAGAGCTTCACTGTCAGGTCTGGTTTTCCTGGAAGTGTAGGTTTTCACAAGGAAAGCAAGAGGGTTGATTCTTGTCTGTAGAGGTTTTGGGCAGGGCTTCGCTGTAAGACCCGATTTCTCTCTGTGCGCACAGTTTTATACAAAGGAGCAGAAGGGTCCTCAGAGTCCGTATATCGGAGTTTTGGCCAGAGCTTCGCTGTAAACTGCATTCTTTTTCTGGGCGCCAAGTTTGCACAAAGGAACAGAAGGGTCAGTTCTCACTGTGAGAGTCTCAGACAGAGCTTCGCCGTATGGTTTGTTCTTGTCTGTGCGCAGGGTTTCTCCAAGAAACAGAAGGGTTGACTCTCGTTGAAAGCGTCACCACGTGTTCTGTACTGCTCCGACCCTATTTGTCAGAAGGCAGCCAGAATCTATAAGGATCTCTAAGGGACCTAGTCCTAGGTAGAGATAGGACGTAAGCCCCGTATAGCATAAGAGTCTAACGTTGAGTGCTGTGTTCAGTACTGTTTGCAAGTCGATTTTGTCAAAGGGAATTGTTTTCCGAAAAGTGCAGAACTGTCGATCTGCATGATCTTGCCAGAAGTGTTGCTTGGATTTCTTGATCTTGATTTGTTGATTGAAAGACTTTGTGTTGCTTTTAAGTCTTCCAGAAAGTCGTTTGCGTATGCAACAGTCCAACTTTGGTGTGATACAGGCCGCGGCTGGCTAGTTCGGCCTTGGCTCAGCATGATTTTATCTCGGCATGACTCGAAGGAGTTTTATTTGGTTAAGGTCGAAAGACTTGATCTTAGTGTGACTTGAAAGGCTTTAGCTCAGCCTTGCTGGAAGACTTTAGCTCGGCCTTGCTCACTGCATGAATTCCACACTAGCTCATACTAGAGCTTCATATGGGTTGATCGGGTATTTCTATATTGCTCGGTCGGGTATTATTCTAAGTCTAGACCTTTTAGTACTTAGGGTCTAGGTATTTTCCTTTTTTAAAGTTTGGGGTTCCACTACTACATAATAGTGAAGCCACCTCCGGCATAGCTAGCACTCCTCTACAGTCTACAGAACTAAAACATACTAAAACATTAAAACTGCGCATTTTCTGCTTAGAGTGTCTAATGAGATATTTTTGGAACATGTTTCATCTGAAATGCCCCAGGCTAGCAGAATCCTAGAGAAAATTAGATTAAGACATTTTCAAGCATATTTTACAGTAAAAATTTGTATAATCAAATTTCTATCAGTCAGATTAAGCAGCAATACTCATAATCTAGCTGGCATTTTCACTTACACACTGGCAGGCATTTCTTCTCTACTAGTTTCTCTATATAGTTTCTTCACCGTATGCAGTGTTTATATTTATACTAAGTCAAAACTACTGAGTAAGCACCTTATCAGTGTAACTATCACTGCAATATTACCATTTCAACTTAATTTTTAAGGAGTGTATGACTGCCATGATTAACTATCTAGTCAAGTAGTTGCACTGTTGTAATGACGGGCTCCCATAAAATCATTCAACTGACGCCGATCGAGAAAGAGACGGGGATAGAACAGAAGAAGCCTGAGAAAGATGAAGAGAGGAGGCGCAAGCAAAAGACCGTACAGGAATCCTTGCACGGTAAGTTGCACCCGCCTGGGGGCGATCGATCAATCGATCATGCAGCTAACTCGATCAGCCCTCTGATGGGCTCTCATACCCCTTCCCTCGACCCAAAAAGCTCTACTTTTGTCGAGTATATTCCGAGCAGACGGACAAACAAAGAAACGAAGAAACAAAAATGAAACAGTCAAGCGAAGAAAGAGTGAGTGGACTGGATCCAACAACGACGAGCGCATTCCCCAGAGACGTTCTTCGCCCCCCCATATGCAGGGAGGGAAATCAGAACCAAGACGTCCACTCAGGTGTGCGTGTGAATAGGGAGGGAGGACGCCTCCCGTCTCCCCCAATCTTTCCAAGCTAGCGGCTTCCTTTTATGCTTCAGACCGTCGTTCACTCCAAAAACTGAAGCCATCCAGCAAACAAGCAGGAGACTTGAACGAAAAGGGAGGAAGAATTGGGGAGAGAGAGAGAGAGAGAGAGACAGAGACAGAGACAGAGACAGAGAAAGAGAGGAATCAAATGATGAACAGCAGGTCCAGATTCGACCATGCATGCAGCCAGTGAAGAGAAAAACAAACACAACAAAAAAGGACAAAAAGACGGTCCCAACCTTCCCTCGGTCCCTTCCCACCCCCCCTTTTTGGGCAAATCGTGCCTGCCATACCGGCCCCCCACGTTGTTTCTTCACTCTAGGCGTCCTCCTTCACCTTCTTCGCCTTCAGCTCCGCATCCAGTCGACGCAGAGAGGACACAACGATGTCTGGCTCTGCGTCCTTCTCCAATTTTTTCGACATTTTGTCCACACAGCGCTGCAGAGATAGATAGATGCGCGCACTCTCAAAGCGACCACAAAGCCTTTCGCCACAGCCTTGCAGCCAAAGGCAGGCTTGCAGAGGTTGGCAGAACAGACTCGCGATTTGAAAGTCAAGTGAAGAAAATTAAGGAGCCGTGCCCCCAACAGGTTTTCATGACGGTTCAACGATTCTTTATCAAGCGAGGGAAAAAAAAAAGGTTCAGCACTTCATCAAACAGTCAATCGGCGACTTCGACCTTCAAGCACATGTGGTTCACATAACTTCTGACTGGCTGGCTGTCCGACAGACTGACCACAATGTTTCCGAGAGTGATGGAGAATCCCTTCACAAGCTGCCACGCCTCCAGGGGAGCCAGGAGGTTGTCCTTCGTCAGACCCGGAATCTTCCCATGAGTGTAGAAGTCAAGGATGTACGAGTTCGCAAGACAGACGTCACGAGGGTCTGAGTTCGACGCGAAACAGGGGAGCATTTCGGGTTCTGTCCTGACAACCCTCCGAGAGCAGCAAAAAATTTCGTCGGCACTCTCGAAGAGGTCCCCTTTCCCTGCCAGGGCAGCGTACGGCGAGCGGGTCGTCACCGGCACTCTCTGCAAACAGTCAGGGTAGATGCAAAGACTTTGTACACAACAATTTCAAGTCCCGGAAAGCTGTGTGATGCCATAGACAGCTCAACGAAGAGCTCAGAAACACAGTGTACTTCACAGGTCTGAGAACCGACACGTAGATATGTGGGCAGGAAGGAACGATCGGGAGCACTCGCATTCAGAACAGAGAGAGGCCAAACAGAGAAAGTGCTTTGGGAGTTGGTTCAAGCGAAAAGGGTCCCAGCATCTTTTCTGACCCTTTGCTTTGCTAGGCTTCTTCCTCTTCTTCTTCGCCTCCATTTGTGAGAGAAACGCCAAAAAATGTCTCTTCCTTCCTACCGAACGACCGACCTGTGCTTTCATCGCCTCTCCCAGCGGTCCCTTGTTGGGTTTTCCCTTCGACGGTTCTTCCTTGGAGAGGGGGAGGGTAAGCTCCTCCGCCTGGAATCTCCTAGAAGATGAGAACGCCCGCACGCACTCCTGGAAGTTCATCTTCGTGTGTTTGTCGATGGACTGGAGAGAGGAGAGGAGGTCGCTTGGCAGGGGGGGAAGCAGGGGGGAGTAGGACGAGAAAGGGGTGAAGCTGAGGGTCTGAGCCGCATCGGGGGCGGCAACAGCGTCAGCCGCTGCGGCCGCGGCAGCGCTGGAAGACTCAGGCTGGTTCCCCTTCTGCTTGGCGAGACGGATCCTCTCGGACACCTGCAGGCAGCAGGCAGGCACAGTCACAGAGAGAGAATTACGAGGGAAGGAAGGAAGGAAGGAAGGAAGGAAGGAAGGAAAGATATTAGGAAGGGATGAAGAGCGCTGGTTATCCTCCTTTCCAAACAGGAGAAGTCGCAAGAAGCACCCCTGACAGCTTGTCGAGAGGGAGACTCTCGAGCGGAAAGCAAAAGAAAAGAAACGGAGTAATTCAATTCCCCGAGGCCGTCTGACGAAATGCCCCACCCACTGCTTTTCGGAAACCGACCGCGCGAGTGAAGAATTTCCGGTGGAAGATGTGGGCGAGCAGAACCAGCAGCTGCATGCACAGATGGAGAGGGGAGGCCAGGAGAGTAAGAGAGTTCATAAAGGGGCGGTGATGATGAGCGACATTCGACTATAAGATGGCAAAGAGAGAATCTGAAGATCCAAACAAACTCCATGAGAGAAAAGAAAAGAAAGGAAGGACGAATTTATGGAACGAAAAAAATGACAGAGCAAGAGCTACACTTTCCACGCTTTCTCATCCGGAGAACCCCCGGTGTTCACTTTGAATTTGGCAGACACAAAGGAAAGGCAATGAGCCGATCGAAGCTGCTTCTACAACGAAATTTTGAAGGAAGGCAATATCAACTCCAGAACCGGTGTCAAAATGAGAGCAGTTCATGACTCCCTCTCATTCACTCACTTGCCCCCCTCCTCCCCTCTCACTCACCGCTTTGTCTCTGTCGATCTCCTCCTCGATGCCCTCCAGGTGCTTGTGGATCTTCTCTGAAGGCAGACGGGGGAAGGGAGGGGGAGAAGAGGAAACAAGGGATAGAAGATACTATGTAGATGGTGCCACTTAGTGAGTCGACAGGTCGATCACTCAACAGCTCAGAGGCTCTAATTGATCAATGAAAAACGAGAGAGCCTCAGCTACCAGGATTTTTGTCACGGGGACGACCAGATGGGAAGAAAAAAAAAAAAAACAGGTAAAATAAAACACAAATAAGAGACACGGTGCTTCCGTCGACGTTCCTTCCCTCCTCCCCCCCTTTCTCTAGTCATTCGATCGATCCAACTTCCTTTCCGTTTTCGCTTTGAGCTGCTCAAAGAAACCTTTTCGATCGAGCTGCCTGATATCAAACCACTTTTTGACGCTTGAAAAACGGACTTGTGTGTCGTAGAGGAGAGCATGGAGTTACTACTCTTCCTTCCATTGACTGACTGACTTGTGAGGAAGAGCCTGTGGAAGACAATGTTCGAGGGTGCGTCCTCGTAGAGGAAGGTGACCATTGAGTTCAGACCGCATGGCTCGCCGTCTCTGTCCAAGAGACCCTCTCGGAAGAGGGCGTCGACAGAGAACCGACACATGTATGCAATTTGGGCGAGGAGACCCTCGACCCTTCCTGCCTCCTGGTCTGCAGCTGCGACCCTGTCCTCGGTTTTCTTCAGGTCCAGGGCTGCTGAGGAGAAGTCTTCATCCGCCACTGTGCACAGAGGGGTCTTGAACAGCTTCAGCAGCTGGGTGCGCAGGGCTTTGCGCTTTGCCTCCACTTCCTCTTCGTCCTCACCTTCCATTGCGTAGAAGAGATGAAGGGTCCGCAGCACTGCAGCAATTCATCCATTCATGCAGAACGCCCAGAGAGAAGGCGGAATAAGATGAAGAAATCACGGGAGCAAAAGAGCGAAAGAAAAGAAAGAGCAAAACTCAAAGACATCTGAAAGCAAGCGGCAAGGCGGACTTTTCGATTCTGCATTTTTCTGTCTGTTTCTACGACCTTGCAAGCAACGGGGGAGACGAGACAGCCAGACTTGCCAGCTAACCAAGAGTATGCGAGACGGGCATATCGCCTGTCAGCACGTTGATGGGAGATGTCATCAGTCTTCTCAGCTGCACGCACATCCATCCATTTGGCGGAGTCAAGGAAGGAAGGAAGCAGCGGGTGGACAGACAAATAAATGGTGAGGGATTGTGCGAGGACAAAGCGCATGTACATACAAGAGAGAGAGGAGAGGGAGTGCTAGCAGCCCGCCAGTCTCTCGGTCGGTCCACAAATGCTCAGATCAGCACGAAAAGGGACCATCGAACGCAGGCAAGGCAAAGAGACCGAAAAATTTGGCAGGCAGAAAATGGCAGGAGAAGGAGAAGGAGTAGGAGAAGCGAGACAGAAATTTGCGGTTCTACAACAAGCCCTTCCTTCGGAGTAGGAGAAGCGAGACAGAAATTTGCGGTTCTACAACAAGCCCTTCCTTCTCTTCTGACCTTTGCCATGGGCATATCCCAGAAGAGCACATGCCCAAGAGGATCAAATCCTCTTCGCCCAGCACGTCCCGCCATCTGCCTGTACATCAGGGGGGTCAATTCGAGAAAATCGCCCGCGAAGACAACAGTCCTGCAGGGCATGTTCAGGCCCAGAGCAAGAGAGCCGGTGGCAATGACCACCCTGAGGTACCCCATACGAAGGAGCACCTCAACGACCTGACGATATTTCTTCGGCATTCCCTCGTGATGCACCCCCACACCCCTTCTGAGACCTTCAATAAACGCCTCATGGATCTTCGACCGGCCTGCCTTCTGGTCAATTTGATGATCGATCGCCTCCTTATTCGACCCGTAGATCTTTCTGTTGGCAAACGCAAACTCGGGGTCGTATTCATCCTCAATCGGGTTGGGGGGAGGTCCGAGGACTGCTGCTGCTAACTGCTGGTCGACCTCTTGGCCCTGTTCCTCAATCTCTCTCTTACTGAGGGTCTTCAATTTTTCGTTTTTCAACTTCTCCTCCACCCTCCGCTGGTACTCCCTCTGTCTCTGCTGATTCCGGAGACGGGTCTGATAGGCTCGTTCTTCAGTCCCGAGATACTTGAATCTCTGTCCGTCCTCCAGAAAAGTCACCAGCTTCTTCAGCATGACCATGATCTCACTGCGGCTGAAGTTGAAAATCAACGCGGGAAGATACTGGAGATCTTCCAGACGCTTGCAGGTGTCATACAACCTCTTTGGGTCGAGGTATGTTCGACTGGTACGCTTCGAGTCAGCTGCCTTGTGCGGCTCTGTGAATGCAGTCGCAGTCGTGGAGGCGGCGTCATATGCTGCCGCGGCCGGGCGGGTGGCTGGGAGGGACTGTGTGGAGGCGGCTGCCTTTGAGCTGCCGTTCGCCATACCTGCCTCTTTCTCCTCCTCCGACTCCTCCTCTGAATCTGTCTCGTCCTCACTCCCGGCCTCGCTGTGGCTCTTCATCGTGGAAGCCGCCGTCTTGCTCTTCACGTCCTTCATGTTGGCAAGCGCAAATTCGTCTGCAGACACCGACACAGACAGACAGACAGACAGACAGAGGAACAGGCGAACACACACGCACACATACAAAGAAGGTGAGGAATTCGAAAGTACGAACCAAGGAAAGGAGCGAATAATGCCATCCATTGTGTTTCCGAAAATGCTCTTCACACAGGCGCAGGCCTCGGGGTGTTCTCGAGGGGGGAAAAAATGTAAAACGAAGAGTCCATCATAAAGTAGGTAGGAAGGGAGGGAAAGTGGTCTTCCGTCGTTCCGTCTCAATAGACCCATTCTTGCTCCTCCTCTCTGACAGTCTGACTGACCTTCGAAATCGATATTCTTTGCCTGCACAGCCCTCATGTTCTCTTGGAGTCTCCTGGTGATTGTCTCGAACCTCTCCTCTGTGATCTTCCCCTCTCCCACCAGCTTCACGAAGGTCTTCTTCAACGCTGAGAGGAAATAGCGGTACTGTCTCTTTGTGATGCAGCGTGTGTACTTGAAGTAAGTCGCGGGCAGAAGCCATTCCACGTCCGCGACGTGCTCAGAGGGCAGGATGTCGAGAAGAACAGACACGAGCTCGATCGACTCAGGGGGGTTGAGGAAGAGGTCAACAGGGAGACCTTCTCGGCACACCTGCTGGAAGTTCAAGCAACTGATGGGATTCAGAGGAATCAGCTGGCCGTTGTCGTACACGTACTTGTACAGGTCCGAGTATCTCTCTTCATGGGTAATCAAATGGACCTTGTAGCTGGTCGGCTCTCCCCTCTTGATCTGCTGCCTGAGCAGCTTGCCTGGCTGGTTCTTTCGAACTCTTTCCAGCCAAGCGTGGAAAGCGTGGGGGTTTCCCACTGTAGCTGAGAGGGCCAGGAAGGGACAGGGAATCAATTGGAGACAGTGCTCCCACCTTGACCCCCCCTCCAGATTTCCAATGCAGTGGATCTCGTCAAAGATCACGTACTTGAGAGAGTCCACCCAGGCCCTTTTCTGCTCATCGTGCTGAGAGAATAGGACCAACTCCAGAGCGGCAGGCTCCATCACAACAACCTGCAGCCATGCAATCAATGCATCAATCCATCCATGCGACTGTCCAGTCAGTCAGTCAGTCGATCACTTATGCAAACAGGGAGACAGAACGACAGTTAATTCAGAAAGCCCAATGCACGGGGTTGTTTCATTCCAAAAAGAAATGAATCACGGAATGGCGTCCTCCCTCATTCAGTGGTTCCCTCCCAAAGAAAAAGAAAAAGAGTGGAAAAAGAAGACACGCGAAGTTTTACTCCTTTCTGCTTCCTTCTCTTCGACACCTTCATTCCATGGGTCGCCCACATTTTTTTTTCTTCCCCCAACCCCCCTGGTGATGTCATTCGGGAAAAAAAATTCAGAGGTCAGCAAACGTCCCTCCCCACGTGCCCGACCGACTTGGCTGGCTGGAATGACGTGGGCTTGCTGCTCACTTTCCTCTCCCTTTTTTTTTCTCAACCCAGTCCCCCCGACATGACTCAATCAAACAACGATCCGGATGTCCGCTCTGGTCGACCCTTTCGTTTCGTTTCACAAAAATGAATGTCATCATCTCATTCCTCCTTCCCTTCCCTCCCCCTCCTCAACCAATCAATCAATCAACCGACGGACCTGACTGTTGAAGCCGTCCACCTGAAATTCCTTCAGGAAGGTGCCGGACATGACCATCTTGGTTGTCGGGTAGACCTTCGAGGAGAAACGCGCGTAGATCTCCGCAGAGACCTGGTTCACCAGCGCCTTCGAGGGCGCCACGTAGACGACTCGGGACTCGTTGTCAGCACGCAGGACTGAAATTCGACAATTCACATCACACACACAGAGTTGCACGGAAGTAAGCCATCGAGGACAGAGCTACGCCAACAAGATGAGAAGGGAGGAGCGCAAAACAGGGAGGGCGAACAAGCAGAGACGAACGAAAGTGAGTCACAGAGAAGACGAGCAAGAAACGCGCAGAATCGGAGAAAAAGAAAAACGGAAGAGGGTCTTATGGGGCGTGAACAGGACAGCGTTGGTGTTGACGATCAACAGATGAGAACGGGCAAACCCGCTGTATTTACTCTTTCGTTCCAAGTATTGCAGCAAGCTTTCAGATAGAGAGGAGGAGAGGCCGACCTTCCGACTTGAATCTCTTCATAGTTTGTAAATGCATTCTCACATTTGGCTGACTGACTTTTTTCCATGGCGTAGTAGCAGATGAACGTCTTTCCGGAAGC
The DNA here is from genome assembly GCA_018398765.1 of Chromera velia. Taxonomy (NCBI): domain Eukaryota; family Chromeraceae; genus Chromera; species Chromera velia. Next base: position 48,991 of record JAHBMJ010002009.1, on the reverse strand, counting down.
CGTGGGAGCGCAGATGAGGGCAGACTCCTCCTGAAAGGAAGAATGGAGGAGCAAGTGAGTGGCACAACGATGTACTTTGGGGGGGTCTTCTTCTCTTCACAAGGAGTCAACTATCCACAATGACCCCATTGGTCGGGGGGAGCGAAAAAGCAAATCCAGCACTTCAGTGGAGAGGAGATGGGGAGAAACCGCGACCCCCCAGCAGCTACCAAACAAAGAAACAAAGAAACAAAGAAACCGACAGAACGAACGGACGAACCTGATCCACCACATCCAGAAGCGTCCTCTGCCAGTTGTCGGGTTTGAAGAGGACTCGGGGATCAGGCCTGGACCCTGAAAGGGCGAAGAAAGGGAGGGAGGGAGCTTTGAACTTGCAGGGAAAACGCCAACTAAGGAGAAAAGAATCACCAGAAACCGGCAGAAGGTGTCTAAACAAGCAACCACAGCAAATTCTCACATTATGTGGACCGAGGCACAAAAAAAAAGAGACTGATGAAAAAAATGAAGAAGAAACGCAAAGATTCTTCTTTGGTGGATCAAAAAGAAAATCAGGGGAATGTACCACCAAAGAACCACCAACCCTTCTGTCTCCCCCCCTACCTGTCGTTCTCTCCAGATCTGGCCCCATGTGCTTCAGTTGGTAATCGAATTCAAATCCTTTCGGGACCTTGAAGGAGATCTGCCGCTTGGTCTTGTCGACGTAGTAAGCATCGAGGTCTTCGGGCTGCTTGGGGAAGGGCGTGGGGGGGGCAGGATCAGACACGGATTGGATGGGACATCTTTGGGTATTGGAAAACAGACGGACAAAAACAGAGAGACAGACAGGGCGACAGGTACACTGACAAAGAGAAAAAATGTGCAGTAAGGCGGAGCAACGGAAGAAGAAAAAGGAGCGCTCTTGAGAAGAGTTGATAGATGTCAGAGGGGTATACAACGGAAATTTCTGCCGTGAGAGAAAAGAAACTCCGGTCGTCACCCCCTCCCTCCCTGCCTCCTCCGAAGAAGAGGAAGGGAGAAAATTCGTGTGCCAATCCGTCTTGGTCAGATTCCATGGGTCAAAAAGAAAACCGCCAATGGGAGGATTGGGTGATATGCCTTCATGATCTTTCCTTGTGTGTCTGTTCTTCGAAATGCAGGTTTGCTTGGAATGTGACGAAGCAGCAGGATGAGCAAATAGCTCACTGACCTCTTCTTCTTTGTCCTTGTCTTTGTCCTTCTTCTTGCCCTTCTCCTCTTTCCCCTTCTTCCCCTTATCCTTTTCGTCCTTTTTCTGCAAACGCCAACATGAACAAGAAAGAACAGAGAATCAGGATGCCCACCAAGAATTGGAAGACGGCACAGGGACACAATCCGCAGAAGTGTGTGGCTTAGAAGAGAAACAAAAACAGCACGGGAAAGTTTGTTAACTCCTCCTGTCCCTTATCCACCGACAAAGGGTCATAATTCGCTCATGACAGTGAGTGGACGGACTCACGAACGAGTCTAGCACACATGGCGTGCACGCACTTTGGTCTCAAAGGGTAGCGTAAAAGGAAGGCCAAACAAAAGAAGAGAAGGACAAAAGATTCATGCCTTCTTTTTTTCTCCTTCCTCTTTTGCAGATGAACCAAAAGGAAACGAGGAATGGACGAAAACACACCCAACAAGAAGAAACGACACCGCGAAAGAAAGAGACAAACAATGAACTGTTCAATGATCGGCACACAAAGAAAACAGATCAAACACCGATGAGACTGACCTTCTTGCCCTTCGCGTCCTTCTCCTCCTTCTTCTCTTCCTGCTCTGCCGCCTCCTTCTGTTGCTGTTCCTTCCTTCGTCTCCACTCCTGCGATCAGGCAGGCAGGCAAGGAGAAAGAGAAACGATGAACTTTCTGTGACGAGCAAACATAGAGAGAAAAGAAAACAGACGCATGAGTGGATTCTGCTGTTCGGGCCCAAGCAAGTCACTCGACGAATGTAGAGGGTAGAAATTGCGTTTCGACGAGGAAGTGAAAAGAAGCGCTGGAGAAAAACAAGAAAAAAGTCTCGAAGAGACAAAATCATCCAAAGAAATCCATCCACGGGAGCGTCAAACGAAGGTCCGCACAGTCCTTTCCTCACTTGCTGACTGACCAGAAACAGATTCTTTGCACAGCTCTTGAAGCCCAGAGAGAGCAAAAGCTCCTGCACGACCCCAATGTGCTTCCCGTCCATCCCCGTCCAGTACTGGTTGAACACCTCGTGGGCCAGACGGAAGGTCAGACAGATTGCTCTCCGCATCTGCTGCTTTAGCTCGGAAGTGTTGATGTCCCCCGGTTTCATCATGGTCAGCGCTTTCGCACTTGCCTTGACACATTTGATGAGAATCTTCAGCTGCGATTCGGGGAGCTTGAGGGCCTTCTTGAGGGCCGGGAAGTCGGAAAAGGAATCCATGACGCGATAGAATCCAGCAGTGAGGTCCAACAGCTGTTTGCAGAAGTCGGCAGGGTCGAGGATCTTGGCGAGGGCATCGACGTCCTTGTCGAGAGTCTTCATCTTCTCTGCGTCTGCCTCCTTCATCTTTTGGTTCTGCTCGATCTTGTTCTTCTCCTGTATCTCCCGAGCCTTTGCGGACAGCTTACTCGCCCCCGCCTTGTCTTTCTCGACCTGCTGCTTGTCCTTGTCGGCTTCGGCAAGCTTCAGTTCGGCTGCAAGAGTGGGGGCGGGGGTGAAAGGCAGGCAAATTGGAGACGCATAAGGAAGTGCAACATGCAACAAGGTACGACGACTTTGACGGAGCCCCAAAGTCACAGCCTCTGTTCATCAAAGCATGACGGAGAAAAAGGATAAATGGGTAGATGCACAGAAACATAAATCGAAACCGACAAATAGGGAGAGGCGGTGACAAAGAGACGGATGGCGACAGAGAAAAAACACATAAGACCATTCCAATTTATGACACGATTACCCCCCTCAGCCCTACTCTTCCGATGTTACAGATCAAAACAAACAACCCCGAAAGTGATGATGTAAGAAAATTCGTCAAAAGGTTGCGTCCGCTCACCAACCTTCCTTCGTTCCCCTGACGACAATAGGATGATGGAGCTTATCGGACCCTGTGAGAGACTTTGCGTACTCGTGCAGAGCGCTCCTTCCCTTCTGCTCTCTGTTTCTCCTCATTCTCGCAAGGAACTGTGTCTTCTTGAACTCGGGCATGTTTGCCATCTTTTTGATGACCCACTTCGGCCACTCCTCGTTTCTCTCTGTGGAGGCCTCCATGAGGTCCTTGATGGGATCGATAAAGCCCGTCTGTTCCAGACGCAACTCCCCCATCAGATTCTCCACGGGGGGGGGCTTCCAGTCAGCCATCAGACCGCCCTTCGACTGTCCCTCCCCCTCCTCCGCTTCCTCTTGGGGTGCATCGTCGTCGGTCTTGTCGACATCAATGCCAGCAAGGACCTCCTTGAAGAAAGAGTCAAAAATCGAATCCGCCTGCAAAAACAAACAAAGTCATTCCGTCAGTTGAAGATACACAAAGGCAAGATTCACTCAGGGCATTTTCCTTTTCAGGACCAAGCACACATGCACATGAGAGAGGACGATAGAGAACGCGATACATGTATATATACACAGACAGACAGAGAGAGGGGGGACCAACAGGAGCAAATCACGCTCTGAAAGACAACCGCCTGCCCCGATTGAAAGAAACGCTGTGATCGGAAGTACTGCAAGTCAGGAGGAAGACAGACTGACATCTCGCACAACCGGTTTGGCAGGTTTGACAGGTGGTGGGGGCATTTCGGGCGCTCCCTCTCTGGACAGCACCGACGCCTTCACGACAGGGGACATGTCCAGAGGCAAAAGGGACTCGTACGACCCCCACTCCTTCCCATCACCACCTCCCACTTTGGACCGCAACGCTTTCAGGTTCTCTGCAGGCACAACCTGTTTCCATGCAGCCTCACCATGAGCCTTCACTTCATCGGGCAATGCAAAAAACCCGGCCTCAACTCGCCACGCCCCCCCCTCGTCCTGTCCGCCCTGTTTGAGCATCAACAAGAGGGAGGTTCTGAACAGCCGGCCATCGAACAAATCCCCACAAGTCCGCAGGGCTGCCTTCAGAGAGAACGCCTCGCTCTCAAGTTCAGACGCGGGAAGATCGGAAGTGTCGGAGAGCAGCTGCAGAGATAGAGAAGGGGGGGTGGATACACACCGACCAGGAGAGTTCATTCAGCAAACGACGGAACAGAAGACAAAGAAAAACGGGAGATAGGCCATCCCACAGACGCAGCAAATAAGTCAAGCGGCGCAAAGAAACATCACTCCACCGAGGACTACACACACACACACACACACACACGCACGCACAGAGAGAGAGAGAGAGAGAGAGAGAGAGAGGAGAGAGAGGAGAGAGAGGAGGGAGAGANGAAGAAAGAGAGACAGAAGATACATACCTGTCCGAGGAGCACAGCCTCTTCTTTGAACAGTTCTTCCAGAAAACCCTCGACGCACTGGGAGTAGAACGACCACCCCCGGGTGGCAGCCATGTCGGGTGCTGCCATACACCTGTACGCACGCGCATTTATTTCATTCCAGGATCAAACCCAAAAATGCGCCCAGTCAGCCTCTTTCGCCCTCCCCCCACCAAAAGTGACACACGAGGAGGAAGACAGAGGGAGGAGCAGAGAAGAGCGGAATTGAAGGAAAGGCGGCCAGGCAAAAACACACCGACAGAAAATAAGCGGCGCTAGAAGGAAATCACGATGAGAAGATGACCAAATCGGCAAACATTAATGCCAATTAACTCGAGACTCAATGAAAGGAAGGAAGGAAGGAACAGGGGGAGGGAAAAGTAAACACCCCAGAAAGCCAACAGAGAGCCGAAAAGCAAATCAAGTGATCATCAGACGGACCTCTGTTGCAGAGAGACCCCGTCCAGCAGCGCATCATGGAGCACACAAAATTTTGCCATCAAGAGAGCTGCATGGACCATGCCCTCGTGTTTTGCACACAGTCCCTCCGACGCCTCCAGCCTACCCACGAGTCGGCGGAGGCCCTCGGTGATCAACCAACTGCGCACAGACCCGCCCCCCCTACTGCTAAAAGAACGAAGGGAAGCCAACGCCTCCCCTTTGTTCTCAGTCGCACCCCCAAAAACTTCATCCTCCTCCTCCCCCCCCGCTCCCTCCTCTCCTTCCTTCGAAGCCACGCGAAGATCGGGACGCTTGATCAGCGCCGAGACCCTTGATCGGATCCGGGAGTCGTACACGTCATTGCACAGAAGGGCATCCGGCAAGATCGCGTGCGCGAGAAATTTCCGTCCCACAACCGCCATCTGTCGGAAGAGGGCGATAGAGATGCCCTGACAGAGGGCTGTGTGCATCAGAGAGAGAGGCACAACTGCGGCCATCTCATCATCCTTTCGGAGCATGTTCTCGTCTCCGAGAAGCACAAAGGACGGCTCCCATTCTCGCAAGTACTGTTTGAACTCCGAAGAGTACCAAGAACCAAAAACCGCTACATCGATGCCAACTGTGCGACAGTGGGCGATCAGAGCGTTTCTGAGCAGCCACACCGACGCACCGTACTGGTCCATTTCGTGTTGGAGAAAATCAAAGAACACCAGACGAAAGTTCAGAGCCCCGGCATCCCTCATGTCACGCAGAATCCTCTCGAAGTGATAAACCACCACGAGAAACTGAATGTCATCCTCGAAGGGAATAAATTCCTTCCCTAGAAGATAAACAAGCAGCCCCTCTCCGTGGACAAAGAACAAATTGGCAGCGCCGAGGGATGCCAGAAGGTCGCACTGCTTTGCAGGAAGACGAGAATACCACTTTCTTAGGTATGATGCGGGCTTCTCTGTTTCCTCCAGAGGAATTTCCATCTTTGCCAAATGCACCTCCAGCTCATCCTCCCCCATCACACTCCTCTCCTCTACATCGAAGTCAAGGTCCTCATTCCCTCCCCCCAACTCAATATCGTCCCCTGTGTATTCGTCCCCCATGATTCAACTCAGGCTTTCTCTCGCCTCTGTCCAAAAGCTTTCAAGTCGAATGACGGACAGGCCTCTGTATGCCAATCTACAGACTGACTCGGTGTCCGCCTGTCTGACCCACAAACCTGTGAGCGAGCAGGTCTCCGCAGAGCAGATTGCGGACAGATTGTCAACTCAGGAGATAGAGACGGCACCACTTACGGTTTGACTGGTCGAAGCAAACCAAAAAGCACACAAATGCCCTTCAGTGTCATTCACTTCGCCATTCTTTTTGCAGCTAGAGTCGGTCAGAGAAACGGCCCAGTCTCGCGGAATCGTCTCGGTGCAGAAGCGCGCGGCAATGCATGCATGGCATCAGGAAATTTTAGCTCGGAAAAGGTCGGCCGGGATATTCGATCGGCGCGCGCTGAAGTCCGCGACACGGGGCCGACCCCAGGCGATGAAGTCAGCCGATCGATCCATTCTTCTCACAGGATCAACTGAGAGGATCTCTCTCTGCAGCTGCAGCGCGTACGTATACCATCCTTGCGATTTTTATGTTCAAGAGGACGGCATCCTGAACTCCGTGCTGGGTGTTGAACCTGCTCGCTTGCTTGCTGTTGGCGTCAAATCCTGTCGATCGGAAAGCCTAATTTCAGTTGCACAAAGGACAAGCAGCAATGGATCCTTCAGAGCCATCCATGGGCCCAGGGGTTCCTCACGATGCATCTCAAGACATTGTGGAGCACAGGAAGCAGATGGAGGAAGAGCTGAAAAAGGTTGAACAGAAGATCTTCGAACTGGAGACCCAGTACTTGGAGGAGACCGCAAGCTTCGGGAACGTCCTCAGAGGGTGGGATGTCAGAGGAACTGACGCAAAGGCAAAACCCAAGGCGAGAGTGAACCAGGCAGACAGGTGGTTCTCTCTGTCTTCAGTCACCTCCCCTGCCTCCACGAACACTGGCCAGGTTCAGGAGGATCCTATGGGTCAGTCAGTCAATGAGTCAATGCATCAGTCTGCATTATCACACAGATGTCCGTTGTCTAAATGGAGTACATGAAGCTGCAACGGATGTGAATACATGCAGCGTTGGTCTGATACGCCCACTGAATCAATCAGTGAGGTGCCCTTCGAAGAGCATTCTGCCGAATGGATCGTTGTTCCTCTCCTCCAACGGTTGCCCTTTTCTTTTATTCGGAAAAAATTTCTTTCCCCGCGTTGTGGCTTTTTGGGGTACTGCCCATGCAAGGACAGAGGAGGCTTCTAGTTGGTCTCCTCCCCACTCAAACGAATCCTGGCGCGTTGCTTTTCCGTCATCGATCTGGTGAGATTGATTCTGCTTTCCAAGTGATGAGGCAGTTATCTGGTTGTTTCTTCTAGAAGCCTCGATCCTTGCTCGGACTGGTCGTTCCTTCCGTCTTCTTTCTTCCTCCCTCCTGTTTCTGTCTGTTTGCCTGGTATCTCTCCCGCCCTGTCGATCTTTGTGCCTCTTCTCTTTATTGTCAGTGAGGCTGCCTGGCTGAGAAACGATAAAGGGAACCCCAGAAGAAGAACAGAAAACAGAAAGGGAACCCCAGAAAAAAGAGAAAAACAAAGGGCTACTGCTGCTGGCGGTTGGGGGGGCCTGGCTGCTGCTGCTACTGCTGCCTCGTAAACGAAAGGAGAAGAAAAGAAACGAACACGTCCAGATGGAAAGAATGTGGAAGTGCAAAGGCGTAAGCCTGCACGGGGCAAGAAAGGGCCACAGGGTACCCTCAAGGCCTGGAGCTCTGGTACCCTTCCACTGAGAGAGTGCGCCAAAAAAAGAAAGAAAAAAACAGAAGAGAATGAAGAAAGAGAGAAAGGGAAAGAAAAGACGATATAGTCTGTCTGTCTGAGTTGTCGTGATGTTTTTTTGTCTTTGTTGCTTTCTTTCTTTCTGTCTGTTGTGTTCATGAAGAAGAGGAGGGAAAGAAACCATGCAGTCTGTCTGTCTGTCTTGTCTGTCTTTCTGTGAAAAGAAGGGAGAAGAAGAAACATGTAGTCTGTCTGTCTGTCAGGGAAGAGAAAAAGGAAAGAAAAGACAATATAGTCTGTCTGTGAAAAGGAAGGAGAAGAAGAAACACACAGTCTGTCAGGGCGCTGAACTCTGCACTTTTCGGGCCACCTGTTCACTTTGTCTTAGTGGCCGTGTTGCTCTTTTGTCTTTGCTTCTTTCTTTCTGTTTTGTCAGGCGTGTGCATGAAGTGAAAGAGGGAAAAGGAAGAAACGTATAGGCCGGCTGTCTGTTTGCCTGCCTGCCTGCCTCTTTCTTTTTTTTCTGTTGTGCACATGAAGAAAAGGAGGGAGAAAAGGAAGCATATTGCATGTCTGTGATGTACGTGACAAGGTCTGTTGTGTGCGAAAAGAAGAGGAGGAGAGAGAGAGAGAGAGAGAGAGAGAGAGAGAGAGAGAGAATGAGCGAAGAAAACAATGAAATTGTATGCGACTCTGTTTGCCTACCTGCCTGCGTGTCTTCCATTAAACTTTGTCAGACACAGCAAAGTTGAAACGATCGCAAGCGCGCGTGTGTACGTGTAAATGTGTATGAGTCCACCCGATTTCCTCTCACTGACATATGCCTTCTTTCTTTGCGTTCCGTCTGCAGATCCAGAGACCCAGGCGCTGGGTCCTCCCGGAATGGTGGCAGCGGCAGGGGGAGCGGGAGGCAACGCGCAGGACGGGGCTGCGGGCGGGGTTCAGGGCGGTGCTCCTGCGGCGTCTCTCAGCGTTACAGGGACCGGGGGCAGGAAGAAGGGACCGCCAGGGAAAAAAGGGTGACTCATTACGTGACTGACCCAGAGGAGAAAAAAAAGCAAGAAGAAGCCCAAGAAGGATCGGTAGGAGGAAATTTACTGGCAAGTGAAAGTCAGCACACTTTAGGTTGATCACGGTGAAGCAATGTCAGGGGAGTATACTGACAAAGTACCCCTCTCTGTAGTAGAGTCTGCACCCCTGAGCAATCCTAATTAGTCCCTGAGCTAGTCCCTCAAATTATCCTTCCAGCCGCATGAAGACCACTCTTTTCAAGTTGCAGTCTCTGCATATATGCTTGCAAGTTTAACCAAGAATTTTAACTTAACAAAAATATGAAAACCCCATTTCAAAACATGCTAGAAAACATGTTGCATTCGACACTAGATTCGACATTAAGTTTCAAGTCTAGTTTCAAGTTGTATGTATGATTATACTAACTTTGAATGGTACTGGAGTCTGCAAACTTCTAAACATGTGACAGAGGTTTAAACAGTTTTCCTTGAGGTTCAATTTCTTTCTGAGTTTTTACAAACATTTTTTTTTCTGTAAGTGCATTCAATGGTAATAAAGTTCGTAGTATAGTTGTAATAGTACTACAGTAGTTTTGCTTTAAGCTAGGTTTTACTTATACTTTTGTTTTCAGCGGTAAATTCAGCTGTGGCAGCTTTGCTCTGTTGAAATAAATACTTTTAAATTATAGACTTTGTATATATACTCGTTTCTAGCTAGCTGGCACTTACTTGCTCTTTATCAGATATCACCAAATAATGCAAAATTGCAAATATGTTAACTCTATTGTAGACTCATAAATAATTGGAGCCTTATGTAACAGTGAATCAGGCTTAATCAGGCTGCCACTGTGGGGCATGCAGGTAACGGTTGCAAAAAAGAAAAAATCTATTGATTCATTTTTCCGTGACGATTCTCTACACTGTCCACATAAGAGTAACCACTAAAGAATAGTAATTAATGAGGCGGCCGTCAGGCCGCCGAGTTACAGTTTTTTAGTAACCGAAGGTTTAAAATGGTAGATTATGGAAAAACAGTAACGCAACCTGCTGATAATAGCCTAATATACGATTATTCAGTTACAGATATCACTACTAATAGTCTACTAGGGGAAAAACTAAATTTAATCTGTTTAAAACTTGCTTTTTGACGTCCATAGCTACATTTACATTCAAAACAATTCAAAAGTTTGACAAAACAATACAAAAGGTCGATCTTACAAGCCTTTTCCATCCCCTTCCCTTCCATTGTAGTCTTTTTAACTGCCGACTTTGGCTTCTACCTTATTTTTTAGCCTTTCTTTACCCTTTGTCTTTGCCCTGGTGGCAAAGGGCTGATTTGAGAAAGACGAACTTGAAGATGCCCCCCCTGATCTAGCTACTAACCCTGTAGAAACAGGTCACTCTCTGCAGTTCGCAACACAGACAGACACACACATACACAGACAGACACTGTCATACATATACATACACACACATACACAGCAGCTTAACAAGATCGCATCTCATCGGTTGGTAATGGTTAATTGGCTCCTTTGGCTTACCGGTCTTGGAGTCAATGCAATCATTTACTTATAAGGCACTACCGGTTTCAAGTGCCACCACACCTCCGTTTTTGAGGTATCAAAAGCAGACGCAGCTGTTATAAATCAAAGAAGATGGCATTCCCCTCTGTAGACGGATAAGATTTTTTTTCAAAATTATGCTCCAATTTTACTTAATTAAAAAAACAATGCATACTTACAGTTATCAACCAGTTAAATGCAATTATACAATAGAGTTAGAACAGGTTATCACCTAGCTACCACTATAATTATATTTAGATATAATTTTGTTATCAACCACACTTTTGGAATACTGACTGCTAGTTGAATGATTCAGAATAGGTTATCACCTAGTTGAAATCGGTAGCTACCTAGTCATACTTAATTGGAATTCAGTCATCGACCACTTGGATTGATACTACTGCATTAAAATAAGACTAGACTGATTTAACAAGAGAACAATCAGAAGAAAATAATGGATGTTAGGGAACAAAAAATTGAAAAGAGTCTCATTGAGTAAACTTCGGAAAAAGAGGAATCAAATATCATGAAAGTTATGTTGGATGGATAGAAACAGATTTATGAAAAGCAACCTCAGTATCCCTGTCTTTCTTTTCTGAAAAAACTTCTACATTTACTCATCAGCTTGACAAAACTTTCTAAGACTTGAAATTCGATGTCTGTTTTTCAGAATTTTGCAGTAATTTTACTCAATGATGATGTTGTACACACAGATTGCAAATTGAAGTAGAAGTATTATGTCTTCAATTTGATTTGTCTTTCTTTTGAGTCAGACGTTAGATGCCTAGAAATGGGCCGATGTCGATGGCGTGAAATAATAGCAGTTATGAGAATCGATAGTAGTAGGAGTAGCAATTTAGGTAGAAGGAGATTTATGACATCAAGCAGAAGTAAAGAAGGATCAAAATTCATTAAATATGCTATCCAAAGATGTAATCATCTAGGTAAGATGGATAACCATGGAGTCAAAACAAGTTATTATCTAATGAAAATGGGTAATCAAAACATGGGATACCGCTGAATTCATGTATAATTATATAATTACATAATTGGGTAACCGCACAATTAGAGTGTTTGCTAGCCAAGACCGGTAGCTGATTCAAACTAGTGTCTACTTTTTATAAAATTCTGTTGATTACAGAATCAAGTCACCATAGAGTCAGCACAAGTTCAAACCGATAGCTACCTGATTGAGATAAATCAAAACCAGCACCAGCTTTGTCGATTAGACAATTAAGTTACCATGGAGTCAAAACAGGTTATCACCTTGTTAGTACCAGTAACTATTTGATGGACACTAATAGACATAAGTCACATCCAGCACCAAGATTATATAATTGGATAACTACAAAGTTGGAACAAGTCATCACTCAGTTCAAACTGAGGCTACCTAATTCAATACTAGTTTTAGTCAATTATATAATTAGATAACGATAAAATCAGAACCGGTTGTTATCTAGTTTGAACCGGTAGCTACCAAATTAGAATACCTATTTAGTTACTCGATGAGGCAATGAGGTAATCACTACAGAGTCAGGACAGGTTATCACTAGGTTCAACGTGCAACTATTCTATGATCGGCCGTTTTTGAAATGTTAACTACTCATGTAGGGCTATTCAACTGAGTAGGTCAAAAATAATGAAGTGAGCTGACTGTTGATACCATTTGACTGGTAGATGCGCCCCTGGGCACTCCTGGCTAAGGAAAAGAATACGCTGCATCACTCTTCTATATTTTGTACGTTTGTAGATGAAAGGAAAAAGCAATTTGATGAATTGAATTGAGGGAATAAGCCCTCTGTAGTGAAATCATATTTGAGTACGTAAGACTGCAGATGTTTAAAGTCCCCAGAATAATAGCTACTTGCGTATGGCTGCTCCTTAAATTTGTAGTCTATACAAGCGTATAGCCTCTTTGAGTAAAAATACTGTAAAATCCTGAAAAATAGAAATCTAATTTCAAAAAAGTTTTGTTAGATGGTTGAGTAAATTGGCAACATTTTTCAGAAACATTAGTTTGGTATGGCTCCGCTAACCTATTTTATGTCAAGACAATTGAGTTTGGTAAATTATTTAATGTAGAGAAAGGATAATGGTTGTAGAGTCTGTTTTGTGACAGAGCAGCTGAGTGCCCTTTCATTCTACCGACTGCTGTTTGTTTTGCCGTACTGATTCAGAACCGAATTTGGAGGCAGCTTCTAGCAGGCATTACCAGTTTTGAGTGTCTGTGTTCAGGTGTTAAAAGCAGAAGCTGTTATAAATTAAAAAAGACCTCTTTAGATACACAAGATTTTTTTTCAGAATAGTGGTCGAATTTTACTTATCTGGGTGACAAAGTCCCCACAATATTTTGTCGGTGTGCTTTCTAAATTTGGGGGCCAATGTACTCATTCACTCTGAATTAATGATCGTGTGTTTCTTGATGTGGTGGTCCTTCCTTTCCTTGGAATTGATAAACAGTAGTAGGTGCTCAAACTAGCAGTTAAGGGCCGTTTTACAAGAAATAATGTTATTAAATTGCTTTAATTGAGAGGAAAAAGGAGTTAGACCAGTCAGTCCCCTGAGAAACGACAGTGTGTGTCTTAATTTACAGAAGACAAAATAGATAACCACAGAGTTAAAACTGGTAGCTTACTCAGATTTTTTAGTCATTAAGTATCATAGTTTGAGAATTTTGCAAGACTAGCAATATGGGTAATACATTTTATAAATGATACTGATGCATGCTTAACAGTATGATGCTTGCTTAAGAGTATGAACGACCCTTTTATACATAACATGCCTTCATCTACAGAACAATTAGCCCAGAGTCAGTATGTTTTCTGCTTATCCCATAAAGCAACAAAAGTACTAAAAGGTAGCAATTGGTTAGCCTTCAGATGGTACTTATAGTGAAAAGAGTAACAACAATCAGAATTTTGGTGGCAATATTATTGAGAACAACAGCCATAGCTGTAACAATAGTGGTGATATCAGTAAGAAGAATGGTGCTAACAATGGCAGTGGTAACAGTTATCAATACGTACGGCTAACCATCATTGAGCCACCAGTGAATTCTAAACACCCACCAAGCTCACTCTCATCTCATCAAGAGGCTCTCCAACAATTAGATGATTTTGTGTACAGTCAAAAACTGAATTAAGATTACACCTTTTGCAAACCGTGGTTACCAGAAGACCTGGAAGTCAATAAGACCACACAATGATTCTTTGTTTTCAGGATTCTGTCTGACTAATTTTTTGTTCTAGCCCAGTATTTTCTAGAATTTGACCAAAATTTACTCACATTGCGCTATTCAACTATTAAACCCAAATAGCAGTGATTTTTTTTTTAAAAAATGATAAAGTGAACTATGATAATCGTTTTTTTTATTTGACACTTACGTAGAAACGCCCTTGGGCGCTCTTGGCTACACCCCCCTCCCTCCATTCAACTGTGAGTTTTTGTTCTTCGACATTTATCTGATTAGTTTACTTTTTATTATAGCTAAATCAAACTGCAATTGTCCAAGATAATATTTTTGTATTTTTAATTAAAATTTACTTACCTCGGGATATTCAACTGTTCAACCCCAAAAGCGGTAAGTAATTAAATTTTTGTGGGATGAACACCCCTGGGCGCCTCTAGCTACGCTCTTTTCTTTTTTTTTTTGGCATGGCTACTCTGCTGTCTTCATGGTTTGTTGACATGTAAATTCACTGTATAGGCGATTGATTTACAGAGGAAGTCAGATACTAGTATTATATTTGAAACCTAACGATGTATAACAGAATGGCAGCTCCTTGAATTTACAGTCTACGTATATGGAAGTATAGGGTTCCTGAGTAAAACGACATCAAATTCTTGAAGAGCAAAAATCGTATTTGAAGAAAGTTTTGTCACTCAGTTGAATAAATTGGGGGCATTTTTTAGAAAATGTGGAGAAGACGATGCGGACGTTGCATTGGTGGTCTGCACTGCTCCAGCTTTCTGAGCATCACCGTTTAAAAAATGTTCGTTTATAGATAGGCAGAGACAAATGTGATTTCCGAGTCGGATGCCAGTACGAAAACGAGCCGTTTGGATGCGTGTCAAACTGAAAAAGGGTGCGCTTATGTTATCCCATGTAGGACATTGGTCTTTGCAAAATCGAATCATGTTGCATAATCGATGTGCATGAATGGAAGTTGGCCGGATTGCTCGGAATGTTGACGGAGCTGACAGACTGAAGTCTGACTGTGTAAGTCTCTGCCTTTACAGAGCGGGAGACAATGTCCGCAGCAGGTACTCTAACTGCATTACAGCTTTCAACATTTTCAAGTAGACTTACAGTCAAACTTAGTCTACCTCCCAATGTATGAGTAAAAATACAGCAAAATCTTGAAAAACGAAAATCCCATTTGAAGAAAGTTTTGTCACTCAGTTGAGTAAATTAGGATCATTTTTCAGAAAAATAAGGGGAGTTTGCCAGTACCTTAATTTCTACTTGTATTACTACTCGATCTGGTGTGAATGACGTTGTACATAACACAAGTATGCTCGTTTGCAACTAAGCTTTTAAAAGAAACCATTTTTGATGTCTAAATGTAACACGTTCAACCAAACAACAATACTAACCGGTTGAATCAACTTGCTTTGTATGTTTTTGAGAACATACTCATTAGGAAACCAAGCGTAATTAAAATTGGAAGCACCGATAATCATGCTATCCTCCGGGAGCAACAATTATTTATATCCTTGTTTTACCGGACTATTTACGACCAAGAGTTTCAGGTGTTCACCACGTGACTCCAGGTAGTAGTAAATTGAAATCTTTTGATGAGCGGTAGTCCGTTATCCAAAGGGGAGAAGTAATCCATCTTGGGTGGGGGTTGATTGACTACCACCACAAGGTTCAAAAAGATCTTCAACTAGCAGTTCTTGATTTTGATTAATGGGAACATGCACCAAGTAACCGGATGAAAAAAAGAGGAACCATCTTCTTTTATAGGACCTTGTTCTTGCTCAAACTCTTACAATGGAGTTAAGCTTCCGCAGAGTCTCTAAAAAGAATTGAGTGAATGTATTAAACGCATTGTATGAAGAGACTTTGGTATTGTCCACCCAACTTGCAGTTGCTTTTACACAAAAAAGCTGTTCCACCTCCCCACTGATCAAACCAGATACTAGTCTGCTTCAATCTTTTGTTGATTGTAGATATAAACATGATGGTTGTTAATTTCCAAAACAACACCTTGAGTAGATCAAAGCACTCCGGTCAAAAAAATAAGTGTTGCTTCAACTGATTATACTCCATCCAATGTTTTTAAAAAGATGCACAATTAATTAACCCGTTTCAATATTCTTTGTGTTACAGCTAGCTTACAAATTTGGTCGTTTTTGTCTGAATAAAGTACTAAATATATTCAACGTTGCAACCAAACTTTCCCTAAATTTGAATTTGGTTTTTCAAAATTTGGAGGTAATTTTACTTACGCCGCATACTGCAACCATGATACGATAATCCCGTTTTTTATACGGGAATTTTAAGTCATCATTTAGAGGGATAATACTGATAACGGTTTGGGAGAGTCATATATAAAAAAAGTAAAAATACCCCTGATCGAACGTCGTTATACTATAAGGGTACAGCACCCTGTTTTTGGATGGTACAAAAAAGATAACCAATTGATGACTCAATTGACAGACATAAATCTTAAGTAATAACTTTTTTAGTGACACTCTTGACATGTACCGAAGAAGGTTGGACAATGAGTAATATTAATAGCAGCTACGGTCCCTCTGTATACCATAAATCCTTGGTAGAGGACTGATGGATGCATCTGAAGGTACATAGTTGAAAAACGACTGCGGAGTCTGGATATGATATCATCATCATGATCGTGAGTTTCTATTTTTTTCAATTACCTACTAATATTTTTGTTGCACCAACACCATACTTTCGAGAGGAATTGGTCTTTTTGTGAGTTGTACATGCTGCTTAACAAGACCGTAGTGGCCCCTAATTTTCATTTTGGTGAAATAGATGACTTTCTTCTTTTTTCTGAAAAAACAGCTAAATTTACTCAACCAGCTTCCAAAACTTTCATAAGATTTGATTTTATTATTTCAGAATTTTGACGGCATTTTACTCATTCGGCACTGTATATAGATCTACTGCTAGATCTACTGTAAGAAAATGTTCACATTTAAACGTTTTACTCATTATACAGCTTCTAAGTTAGGTGGTTGACGCTTTTGGCTGTAATAGTTCTGCCTCGGTTATTACTCATTTTTCTCAGCTGGTTGCCTACCAGGACTGGGTTATGACCTAGCTAATACTGCAAATGAATGATTATACTAATAAAAATAAGAGAGATGACAATGAGTAAATTTTGCTTAAAAATCAGAAAATACGTAATGGGCATATTGCTAGAAGTTGATTAGCCGTTTAAGTAAATTAGGATTATTTTTGAAGACAATAAAATTTTACCAGGTACTGCGTCTACTACATTTCCCTATAAAGATGGCTGCTATGCTTGATCGAATCAAACACAAAGGTGAATTAGTGTTACTTTAGAATTTGCGTTATTTCAGACAGCTATAACATATGTCCTAACCGTCTCCGCACTGTGCTAGTAGGCGGCAGCACTGTGTTCAGTGGAAGAGCAGTCCTTCTACTCGAAATCTCATATGCCTGTATCTCAGCACGTATGTATAAATAGACGGACACAAGCCAATTCGATGCCAAATACATGTACGACGCAAAAAATCAATAAATCTTGGCATAGCTCAAACACCATCCCGTGAACAATCGGTCGTACGCACAATTTAAAATCGTCCTGGCACAAGCCGTAGTATCAATGCGCATACTCTCAATCCCGACATGCCAGACAAGCAACCGCAATTCCAATACACAACATCACGCGCGACCCCCCCCTTCGGTCTTGCCACTGTCTTTTTTCTATTGCTTCTGGCTCTGTGTGCTAAGTAAAAGAGACGTTCGATCAAAGATCAATAGAACAAAAAGAATCGAAATAAGAAAGATATGAATGTAAACACATTCAATACATTGTTGGCCTAAAGCGCTCCAGAAACGCAACCTCATTCAACCATCCTTTAATCAGATCCGTACTGGCCGTACGGACCAAAATACGCAAATATTGTTCTTTAAGAAAATTAAAAGGCCATCGCAAAGACAGCAATTCAATGAATATTAATGACAACTCCTTTACTATCAAATAGATGGGCAGATTTGCGGATAAAAGCATTCTTGTAACGTGACCACATATTAATGAACAAAAATAAGACATACTGATGATCATTTTACTAAATGGTGGGAAAATATACATGATTAGCTTTTTACCGAAAGTTTGTAGGTCATTTTTTTTGTGTATGAAAAACAAAATGAAGCAAAACAATCAAATAACTTGTTTTAGAATTACTTAGAGCTGCAGTATTGGCTAGCCAAACAAATCAATGGAGTAAATCGTTCAAAAAATGGTTTAAAGGGGATGTTTTTTCAGAACTCAACTATGTTTTTATGTCTGCTATTCTATATTGGTACGGCTATCTTTCATTAAGTACCTTTGATTGAGTAACTGACAATAATCTACACCGAATGATACATTTTTTATCGATAGATAGTCGACGTTGGAATAACGATGAAGCAGCTTCAAAATAGACTAAGTTGTACACATAATTGGAAAAGTCTGTACGTACCGGTGTTGTGTAGTTTGGAAATGCTATCTTATACCATTGTTTAAACATCTCGTACAATATCAAAATTGGAACAGATTCTTGATCAGTATCAGCTTTGATCGTCATTTTATTCAAAAACTACGTGTAACAATCATTTTTTTGTTAGTACAGCAGTGTTGCCGCCCGTACTTTTTCGGGTACCTCTGGGTATGTTCCTTCTGGTAGATCTAAATTGGTTCGGTATGATTAATCGTTCCATCAAAATGTATGCAAATAGTTCCAGCAGTTTTTGAAGACGGGATTCAAAGTTCAGGTCCATTGGAAAGATCTTTTCCTGAATTTGCTCAGCCCGGGTCTTAGGTATCTTTGAATGCTCATCCGAATGTAGCGAAATAAACTGGCTCTCAAACGGAATGATACATATGCGATTCCACACTGCAGTGCAGTCAGCACACCGAATGCGTGGAGGAGAATTACAAATAAAAGTAAGCTTAAACATCAGAAAGATCTCCCGAGTGTTTTTGCCCTTTTCATATAAGTCGCAAGCAAAGTAGGAGTCATTTTCTGACAATGATTTCAAGAGGCTAGTATTGAGTTCTTCACATGCATCAGGTTCCTCGAGTACTGCCCAGCATACTCCATTACCAGCTCGGGCAAGCTTGGGGTCAGCTTTACCACTTTTGGTCTTCTTGCCTGTAAGGAGCATGGTTTTGAATTTTACTGCAAGCTGTCCGATCCCAAACATTTTCTCAAAGATTGACTGGAGGATACTTTTTGAATTGTCCCCTTCCCCCGTCTAAAAGTGTACGGTTTTATGGAAATTTCCTCCAAGATACGTGTCTGATGCCTGATTGATAAAATACTCCCGGTTGGTTGAATCATGAAACACTTCTTCAAGATAGTCGTTGACTAACTTACGCTCTGCATCAGTAATACTACCAACACGGTACTTGATAGGCATTTTTTGTGATAAAAAATTTTTAGGCATCCCGTCATGGAACTTGTTATGCTTCAAGTCATATACTCTATTATTAAACGCTATCAAATATCTGTTCTGATCAAGTGAACAAAGGAACTGTTCATTATAAAACAGCTCCGTACACTCTTTCATAACATATTTCTTGAAGCCGCTGTCACCCAAGTTCACTAGCAAGACCTCCAGCGACTTGATTTGTTTTCTTACTTTTTTTCACTTCATTTTTTCCTCTTTTTCATCAATTTCTTTGTCATAATCCTGGGAAAAGAGATGCTTTTCCAGCTCTTGTTTCGTACTGTACAACCTGTTGAGTGCTTGTTTATACAAAGCAGCAATCTCAGTTGAAATCTTTTTTGAGAGATATACTTCAGAGTCGATTTCACCCCAAATATACCCCTCATACCTGTACCACACGGCTGGTCTATATAATAATAATAATTGGGTACATACATAAAAGCCGGTGTACTTATACCACATCACCCATGCAACCCCAGTATATGTGTGGGAGTGCAAATCATATAAGACATCATCATTCCAAAAGAAACGGCTGCAGATCTTATCATACTCTTGACAATTTGCTTGTTGTGCCCACCACAATAACGTTTATAGTGCTATTCAATTCTTATTGATTGAAAAGGTATGAAACTAGGGTACGCAACCAGTTTTTATCGTCAAGGTGCCGTTGTTGACAAACCTTAAGCTATAGTTGTAGTCCATCTGTTGAGCCGTACGTGATTTGGTAAAGACAATTACCAATACGATATGCATCCAAGTCATTTTGTATATTAATTAGTGTAATAAGCTCCTCTAAAAGGTCAAGTATAAACTGTTGTTCACTCTGATAATCTCCTTTAACATCATTCCATTCTATTCCGGATGAAAACAGATTAAAAACATTCATAATTGATGGACAGATATAAGACTTCCGAGTACGGATGTAATATTGAATACTAAGTACTCCAGGAATGCGCACACATACATTTTCTGAAGTATACGGCCGCATACGAAATTAAAAACTTGTACAGCAGTATCTCGATCTACAAGAGGGTCTTTCCCGACCAGAGGGTCTTTCCTGATCAGAGGGTCTTTCCGGATCAGAAGGTCTTTCCCAACCAGAAGGTCTTTCCCGACCAGAGGGTCTTTCCCAACCAGAGGGTCTTTCCCGACCAGAGAGTCTTTCCCGACCAGAGGGTCTTTCCCACCTAAATATATAATATCAATTTTTTTTGTCTCAAGTGAAACAGTAATAAGCTGAGTGATTTTTACTGCTATGGAGTCACAGTGTGTACTCCCAAGCAATGGCCAGCAACCATCATTTTTTGTGTAGTGGTCATCATGAATTGTATTTGGGGAGATCAGTATACTACGATGTGATATATTCTTTATTTTATGTAGCAATGCTGTTGTACAACAATTGGTAAGCACATATGGGGAAAATAGAGTTAAAAACCATTTTTTAGCCACTCGCCATCATCATTCACCACAATGTATGCAGACTTTTCAGAGACAACACAATGGAAACGCCGTATTCTGTTTTAATTCTAATTCCACTTTCAAAAGTGCAGACAATAGACCCAATCAGCTCTTCAATGTCACAGAAAGTATACAAAAACTGTTGATGATTCAACACAGCATCGTCAAAATGATTACCGGAGTCATATTTCTTTTCAAACTCTACGCTAACAAAGAGTGGTACTATTTGTTCCAAATTTAATGGTTCTGTTAGATATGGGTTGACTCTATTATGAATTACTTCAGTGTATAATGACCAAAACTGGTGGCTATGATATTTGGGAATATCAAAGTAATCCAAATTTGCACTTGTTGCACACGTACCAATAAGACAGATACTGCCATTTTTATTCTTACTTAGGTATTGTTCCTTAGTAATTTGGTGACACTTCAAAAGCTCAATCAGCTTATCTTTTAAAAGATTTTGTATCATTGCCGATTTTAAAAATAATAGTATAAATGGATGCTTGTTGTTGTTTATCTATTGTATGAGTAAAAAGAAGCGTTTTTCTTTAAGCTATTTTGCAAAGCATCCGGGCTTTACACAACTTTTTGTTTATGCAATTTGTAGTTGGCTGTTGTATTTCTTTTGTATTCGAACAAATTGTACTCACACGCACTGAATATACCAGATTTGACACATCTCTCTACTTCATTCTCAATCTAAAGAAAAGGGGCTCTTTTTTACTCAAATAACACACACAATGACAACCGTTAGTACAGCACTTTGCTATTCTAATTCAAAATGCTACCGCATCAATATTATTGATGAGGCATTAGATCGAAATACAGTTATATATCTGAGTGGAGAGATGTATTGGAAGTGAAAAAAAAACCATCATCTGGTTATTATTCAAAATGAGCCAGGAAAATATGATTTATATTTTGAAGGTCCCAAACCATATAATTGGAAGCATGACTTTCAATTTATTATTTATAAGTATAATGCAAACAATCATTCAACTTCTCTGAAGCCTCAATTGAAACAAAAACGCACCACTGGGTTAACAATTGACTTGCATAATAAGAAAAATATGTTGGCCAACACCTTGTTTGAAGCAGAGCTGCAGGCAGCATGTCAAAGATTTACCAAACAGCAGCAAAAACGGCAATTCAAGTCAGAAACATTGCGTTTTCAGTGGTTTTTGGATGCTCATCTATTTGAATACACAGAAGTTGTTCAAACGATTTCAGAATAAGATAAAAGAGAAATATATGAAAAGTGGATTAATGTATAGTTTTCTAAAGGCCGTCTTACTTGGAATGATATTAAGCAACTGCGAGGAAGAAAACATTTTTACCGTACTTTACAGTGGTGGAGCGAACACTCTTCTTTTTTAGTATAAACAATTTAAATCATGAAGGATTAATTGCTAACCGATTTTTTAGAGCAATGCTCAGGTAGAAAAAAAGAGTAGATTTCTGTCGATCACAGAGAGGGGCGCCCTTGAGCTGAACAGCAAGCGCTCTGGGGCGCCACCTCCTTTTTTAGCTGCACAAAAAGCAAAAAAGATGCACACACATACGTACATACAATTGTACACAGAAACACAGTCATCTGTATATAGAAAATTGAAGGGTCTGACGGCCATAGGAGAATGGGAGAAAGAGATAAACATCTTAGACGTCTCATAGAAATAGACGGAGATGTAGATGGAAAAAGAGGGGGAGGGATTCAGCAGGGAGGTTAAAAAAAGTGAAAGAAGACGATGCAAATTTTGTATTATCTTTTAAAAGAAAGTGATGCATCCATCTTCCTGTGGGTAATATAACTTATAGCATGATGATAATGATGATAAAAAGGTTTAGTCCAAGCAAAGCAAACTTTATAAGCCATGACCTTTAAGCAACCCGACAATGCATGCAAAGGAGGAAGATTCATGGTTAGGTAATTACCTGATTTCCCTAGGTAACTACCCATGGAAATCAGATGATTACGTATTTGTCTTTCAGCATGGCTAGGTAATTACCTGATTTTTTTTGGTAGTTACTTGCTCGGGTTGTGTGATTACCTATTGTCATATGGTATGACTGGGTACTAATTACCTGATTTCCTGAGGTAACTACACATTGAAAGTGGGTGATTACCTGTTTATCCTTCAGTATGGCTGGATAGTAACCTAATTTCCCCAGGTGATTATTCATTGAAATTAGGTGATTACTTGTTTATCCTTTAGCATGCCTTAGTAATTACCTGATTTTTCCTATTAGCTGCCTGTTTAGATTAAGTGATTACCTCGTAGTTATATAATATGACTGGGTAATTACCTAATTTTTCTAGCTAGCTGCCTGTTTGAATTGGGTAATTACCTATTAATCTCATAATATATGACTGGGCAATAACCTAAAATTCTAGGTGACTACTCATTAAAATTGGGTGATTACTCGTTTGTCCTTCAGCATGGCTAGGTAATTACCTGATTTTTTCTAGTAGCTGCCTGTTTGGATCTAGCGATTACTTGCTAGTAGTATGGTATAACTGGGGTATTATCTGATTTTTCCAGGTAACTACCTATGAGAATTACTTGTATGTCTTTCAGCATGATTGCTAGATAATTACCTGGTTTTTCGTGGTAGCTACCTGCTTGGGTTGAGTAATTATCTGTTGGTCGTATAGTATGACTGGGTAATTACCTGATTTTCCGAGGTAACCATACATTGAAATTGGGTGATTACCTGTTTGTTCCTGATTTTCCTAGATGACTATCCATTGAAATTGGTTGATTACTTCTTTATCCTTTAACATGGCTAGGTAATTACCTGATTTTTCTGGTAGCTGCCTGTTCAAATTTAGTGATCACCTGTTGGTCGTATGGTATGACTGGGTAATTACCTGGTTTTTCTAGCTAGCTATCTATCCAGATTAGGTAACTACCTGTTGGTCGTATAGTATAACTGGGTAATTAGTTAATTTCCCTAGGTAACTAT
Organism: Chromera velia; assembly: GCA_018398765.1. Lineage (NCBI taxonomy): Eukaryota > Chromeraceae > Chromera > Chromera velia. The sequence goes on along the minus strand of JAHBMJ010002009.1, from coordinate 25,632 downwards.
ACATTGAAATTCGGTGATTACCTGTTTGTCCTTCAGTATGGCTAGGTAATTACCTGATTTTTTCTGGTAGCTGCCTGTTTGAATTTAGTGATTACTTGTTGGTAGTATAGTATGACTGGGTTATTACCTGATTCCCCGGGTAACTACCCATAAAAAATAGATGATTACTTGTTTATCTTTCAGTATGCCTAAGTAATTACCTGGTTTTTCTTGGTAGCTACCTGCTTGGGTTGGGTGATGACCTGTTCGTTGTATGATGTAACTGGGAAATTACCTGATTTCCTCAGGTAATAACACATTGAAATTAAGTGATTACCTGTTTGTCTTTCCGTATAGCTGGATAGTAACCTGATTTTCCTAAGTGACTATCTATTAAAATTGTGTGATTACTTGTTTATCCTTCAGCATGGCTTGGTAATTACCTGATTTTTCTAGCTAGCTGCCTGTTTGGATTAGGTGATTTAATTTACCTGTTGGTCATATGGTATGACTGAGTAATTACCTGATTTTTTCAGGTAGTTGCCTATTCAAATTGGGTGATTGCCTGTTAATCTTATGGTATGGCTGGGTAATAACCTGATTTCTCCAGATAACTGCTCATTGAAATTAGGTGATTACCTGTTTGTCCTTCAGTATAGCTAGGTAATTACCTGATTTTTCCTGGTAGCTGCCTGTTAGACGTCTGATGGAAATAGAGGAGATGTGGAGGGGATAGGATTTAGCAAGGGGGTTGAAGATGCATCTATCTTTTTGCCAGTATGAGTAAAAATGTGATAAATTCTTGAACATCAAAAATCTTATTTAAGAAAAGTTTTGATAGTTGGTTGAGTAAATTGGGATCGTTTTTCAGAAAAGTGAAAGAAGAGGATGTGATGTTCCCTCCAAAGTGAAACCACAGTAACACTACTTCCTATTACATCTTTTCTACTAGGTTATTCCCTCTAATTTAGGCTCTAAAGTACACTGCATCTTTCTTAGTTGGTTTTTCCCTTCAAAATAAAACCATGGTAACACTACTTTAGTGGGTTTCCTCCAAGTGGGTGGCCCTGTAATTATGGCTCTGAAATATGTAAGAATCGGTGCACGACCATGCCACGTGGATATGAGTAAAAATACGGCAAATTCTTAAAAATCAAAAATCTTATTTAAGAAAAGTTTTAACAGTTGGTTGAGTAAATTAGGGTTGTTTTTCAGAAAAGTAAAAGGAGAGGATGTCATGTTCCCTCCAAAGTGAAACCATGGTAGCACTACTTCCCACTGCATCTTTCTTAGTAGGTTGTTCCCTCTAAAGTGAAACCACGGTAACACTACTTCAAACTGCATCTTTAATGGGTTTTTTCCAAGCGGGTGGCCCTAGTTATAGCTCTGAAGTGTACAAGAATTGCGTAACCATGCTATGTGGGTATGAGTAAAAATACGGTAAATTCTTGAAAACAAAAAATCTGATTTGAAGAAAGTTTTGACAGTTGGTTAAGTAAATTGGAGTCGTTTTTCAGAAAAGTGAAAAAAAAAGGATGTGATGTTCCCTCCAAAGTGAATCCATGGTAACGGCTCGATTTCTGTAGTCGCACTTCTGTAGTCGCCCATCACCGCCGCCTAGCATTGCCGCCCCCCGCCCGGGGCGCTTCCCCGCCAAGTATTACCCTCGACTTCTGTATAGTCGCACTCCCCTCACCGCCGCCTGGCATTGCCGCCCCCGACCATCCCCCGGTGATCCCCGACCAAGTATTATTACCGCGTGCGTATGAGGTTTACTGATAAGTGGCTCGAGTGTGCCAACAAGAGTTATGTCTCTTTGAACGTCATTCACCCACGTGGCAGGCTCTCGTGAACAGATGCCGCAGTCACTCAGCATTTCTCAGAGCTTACGTTTTCTTCACCTCCATGGAGGTTTGACTGGAAAAGGATGAATCTACTGTCTTTTTGGCTGTTGTTGGTTCTCTTTTCTGAAGTCGCGGGGTTTCACTTCCTGCGTCTGAGTCTCCCGACTCCTTCGGCAATTGGATCAAATGCTGCGCAGCTCTCGAAGTTTTTGCCCCGTAAAGCTGTGGCGTTTCGGACGCTACTCGCAGAGACGGGGTGTTGATGGGACTGGAGACGGGGGAGAAGCCGACCTGAAGGGGCAGATTGCAGATGTGAGGAGGGAGATTGCGCAAGTGAAGGCCGCCCTCGGTTTGGCTGACGGTGATCCTGGTGGGTACGGTGGGAAGTCCGAGACCTTTTTGGAGAACCAGCTGACTTCGCTGAACAACCAGCTGACGGAGCTGCAGAAGCAAAAGAACCTGCTTCTCCAGCAGCAGCAAGGTCTGGTCTGTTGCCTCCTCCCGTCGTGTACCTCATTTGCCTTCTTTACCTTACCACTTCTGTTGGTTGCCTTGTGATCCACCTGTCTATTTCTTTTCAAGCTCGTGGAGCTGGCTGAATCCCTCATAGTTCACCTTCCCTTTGTTCTTGTGCTCTGCTTCCTCTGTACCTCACATGCCGTTGGCCACTGCCACCCTCCGTGTGATGTTTCTGGCAGTCTGCGGTCTCTCATCGGGACGTGCCTATCCGCTTCTTCAGCTGCTTCGCTGGCCTTTACATCACAAGTGCTGCCGTGTGATGTGATTGATATCTTTTGTGCTGCTTTCCCCGTTCCCTCCTAGTCTTAGTCCGTCTCTTGCCGTTGTCTCGTGCTTCCTTAGCTGTCTGATGTGTTCCATCTCGACCCCATTAGCCCCATCGTTTCAAGTGGCCACTGTGATCTCAAATTTCGTCTGCACACTGCATCTTGTGTTTCGTCGATCTGTTTCTGTACGATGTCATTCGAGGCACTTGTGACCGTGATTCGTCTGCTACTCTTTTCTGCCTCTATCGACCGCGTGCAGATTCAGAGAAGAAAAGGAATAAGAAGAAGATAAAGGTACTCAACGAGGAGGACGGAAGTATTCTTGTTTGGTCTCTGGAGAGCCAAGAGGAGTTGGTCAAGAAGCTGGAGCGGATGTACGTCTATCTGGTACCAGAAAATGACCCTGCTGTAGATGTCGACCACTTCGACGAATTAGAAGCTTCCACGGAGGAGGAGCTCCGGGATCCCACAAGGTGGAACTACCGCGCAAAACCAAGTCAGGAAGTTGCCGTCCAAAGCAATTCCGTATATTGATGGTCCCATCTTGTGTCACATGCGGGGCATGCAATCTGTAACTGGCCTTGTGTGCAGCTCTTTTTCGCTCGAAAGTACAGTATTAGAAGAGGCAAAGCAATCCCGGTCACATCTTGTGTCACATGCGGGGCATGCAATCTGTAACTGGCCTTGTGTGCAGCTCTTTTTCGCTCGAAAGTACAGTATTCGAAGAGGCAAAGCAATCCCGGTCCCATCTTGTGTCACATGCGGCGCATGCAATCTGTAACCTGTTCAAGCTTGTCATGTGTGCAGCTCTTTTTCAATCGAAATTCCAGTATTCAAACAGGATGGCAGCGAATGTCGCTCAGTAACACGAAGTAGCAGCGGGTCGACTGGCTGCTGCGGAAGCTTCCAGCATTCTGAATCATGGTTTTTTTCATGAGAAGCATCCGTACCACTTGGAGGTTGCCCACGGGTCGTGGAAGCGGGAGAAGAATCCTAATGGTGTTAAGGAGGTCGACATGGTGTTCGTTGCCAATTCCAGCATTGTGTGTTTCATGTCGGTGAAGACCAAGTTCGATCAGGATGATGTGGATGATCTCTACCACGTCGTTTCGCTCGGCTTCAAGCCGGACGAATGGTCCGTGCGCGTCGACCAGAAGGAGCTCAAACAATGTTATCCCAACCTTGCGGAGAAAGTGTTCAAGGTGCGTCTTCTCCATTTTTCTGTGACCTCCCAGATCTTCTTTGGAATGTCTTCAAATTGTTACACAAACAAAAAAGTCGTCGCATTCTTCATATCAGCTTGAATGTATGACTACTGCAGGTAGGGACGTGTCACTTCATCTCGTTCGCAGACTTACCAGACGAGCTCCTGCCCAAAGGCGAGCTGCCTCTAGTTGGTCTTGCTGTATCTGCCCTTCCAACAGGAGATGTCAAGTTGAAAAGGGGCATCGCTCTTCTTGAAATGATCGACCACCGGCAGTTTAACATAGATATGCTTCATGCACTCGCATGTGCTGCACACTAAAACTCTCTATTTCAAAAAGTTTACTTCATTGCAAACAGTCTATAAACAATCATCTTAGTACCAAGTATGGAAAAAATATATGATGATGATGAGTTTAACCCTCTAGCCTAACCTCTAGCATAACCTCGGCGGATATGCTAATAATGATGAGTTTAACCAGATTAACCTCCAAGCTGCCCTGTGCGACTACAGAAGTGCCTCTGTATATCTAACTAAGCTCTAGCTAGCAATAGAATACATAGAACTCAAGGATAAACCTATATATTTAGAAAAAAAGATGATATTAAACACTAAACAGGTATTTGATTGATTGATTGATTGATTGATTGATTGATTGATATGTTCCGCCCTAGGGCCTTCCCGCTATGTCTATCTGTCGCCAGAGCTAGCAGGGCGGGTATTTGATACATTAATTTTCTAGTTAATTATAATTGGCCCTCAAGGGGCTAGCGCCGCTATGTCAAATGTTTGCTGGGTCTTGTAGGAAAGCGCCCCGGGGCGGGGGGCGGCAATGCTAGGCGGCAATGATGGACGACTACAGAAGTATACCTACAGAAATCGAGCTGTTACCATGGATTCACTTTGGAGGGAACATCACATCCTTTTTTTTTCACTTTTCTGAAAAACGACTCCAATTTACTCAACTAACTGTCAAAACTTTCTTCAAATCAGATTTTTTGTTTTCAAGAATTTACCGTATTTTTACTCATACCCACGTAGCATGGTTGCGCAATTCTTGCACACTTCAGAGCCACAACTAGGGCCACCCACTTGGAAAAAACCCATTAAAGATGCAGTTTGAAGTAGTGTTACCGTGGTTTCATTTTAGAGGGAACAACCTACTAAGAAAGATGCAGTGGGAAGTAGTGCTACCATGGTTTCACTTTGGAAGGAACATGACATCCTCTCCTTTCACTTTTCTGAAAAACAACCCTAATTTACTCAACCAACTGTCAAAACTTTTTTTAAATAACATTTTTGTTTTTCAAGAATTTGCCGCATTTTTACTCATATCCACGTGGCATGGTCGTGCACCGATTCTTACATATTTCAGAGCCATAATTACAGGGCCACCCACTTGGAGGAAACCCACTAAAATAGTGTTACCATGGTTTTATTTTGAAGGGAAGAACCGACTAAGAAAGATGCAGTGTACTTTAGAGCCTAAATTAGAGGGAATAACCTAGTAGAAAAGATGTAATAGGAAGTAGTGTTACTGTGGTTTCACTTTGGAGGGAACATCACATCCTCTTCTTTCACTTTTCTAAAAAACGACCCCAATTTACTCAACCAACTATCAAAACTTTTCTCAAATAAGATTTTTGATTTTCAAGAATTTATTATATTTTTACTCATACTGGCAAAAAGATAGATGCATCTTCAACCCCCTTGCTAAATCCTATCCCCTCCACATCTCCTCTATTTCCATCAGACGTCTAACAGGCAGCTACCAGGAAAAATCAGGTAATTACCTAGCTATACTGAAGGACAAACAGGTAATCACCTAATTTCAATGAGCAGTTACCTGGAAAAATCAGGTTATTACCCAGCCATACCATAAGATTAACAGGCAATCACCCAATTTGAATAGGCGACTACCTGAAAAAATCAGGTAATTACCCAGTCATACCATATGACCAACAGGTAATCACCTAATTCAAACAGGCAGCTAGCTAGAAAAATCAGGTAATTACCAAGCCATGCTGAAGGATAAACAAGTAATCACAAAATTTTAATAGATAGTCACTTGGGAAAATCAGGTTACTATCCAGCTATACGGAAAGACAAACAGGTAATCACCCAATTTCAATGTGTTATTACCTGAGGAAATCAGGTAATTTCCCAGTCACATCATACAATGAACAGGTCATCACTCAACCCAAGCAGGTAGCTACCAAGAAAAACTAGGTAATTACTTAGGCATACTGAAAGATAAACAAGTAATCATCTACTTTTTATGGGTAGTTACCTGGGGAATCAGGTAATAACCGAGTCATACTATACTACTAACAAGTAATCACTAAATCCAAACAGGCAGCTCTAGAAAAAATCAGGTAATTACCTAGCCATGCTGAAGGATAAACAAGTAATTACCCAATTTTAATGAGTAGTCACCTGGAATTTTAGGTTATTGCCCAGTCATATATCATGAGATTAATAGGTAATCACCCAATTCAAACAGGCAGCTAGCTAGAAAAATCAGGTAATTACCTAGTCATATCATATAACCACGAGATAATCACTTAATCTAAACAGGCAGCTAACAAGAAAAATCAGGTAATTACCTAGCCATGCTAAAGGATAAAGAAGTAATCAACCAATTTCAATGGATAGCTACCTAGGAAAATCAGGAACAAACAGGTAATCACCCAATTTCAATGTGTGGTTACCTCAGAAAATCAGGTAATTACCCAGTCATACCATACGACCAACAGATAATCACTCAACCCAAGCAGGTAGCTACCACAAAAAACCAGGTAATTACCTAGCAATCATGCTGAAAGACATACAAGTAATTCTCATGGGTAGTTACCTGGGAAAATCAGATAATAACCCAGTCATACCATACTACCAGCAAGTAATCGCTAGATCCAAACAGGCAGCTACTAGAAAAAATCAGGTAATTACCTAGCCATGCTGAAAGACAAACAAGTAATCACCCAATTTTAATGAGTAGTCACCTGGAATTTTAACTTATTGCCCAGTCATATATCATGAGATTAATAGGTAATCACCCAATTCAAATAGGCACCTAGCTAGAAAAATCAGGTGATTACCCAGTCATATCATATAACCACGAGATAATCACTTAATCTAAACAGGCAGCTAACAGGAAAAATCAGGTAATTACCAAGGCATGCTAAAGGATAAATAAGTAATTACCCAATTTTAATAGATAGTCACCTGGGGAAATTAGGTTACTATCCAGCCATACTGAAGGATAAACAGGTAATCACCCACTTTCAATGTGTAGTTACCTCAGGAAATCAGGTAATTACCCAGTCATACCACATGACAACAGGTAATCACATAACCCGAGCAAGTAACTACCAGGAAAAATCAGGTAATTACCTAGCTATACTGAAAGACAAACATGTAATCATCTGATTTCCATGGGTAGTTACCTAGGGAAATCAGGTAATTACCTAACCATGAATCCCCCTCCTTTACATGCGTTGTCGGGTTGCTTAAAAGTCATGGCTTATAAAGTTTGCTTTACTTGGACTGAACCTGTTTATCATCATCATCATCATGCCATAAGTTATACCCATAGGAAGATGGATGTATCACTTTCTTTTAAAAGATAATATAAAATTTGCATCGTCTTCTTTCACTTTTTTAAATTATTGGCTGTAATAGTTCTGCTTCGGTTATTACTCATTTTTCTTGAGTAAATTGGGGTCGTTTTTTAGAAAAGGGAAAGTTTAATTGACAGAATTTTCAACTAAGTAGAAACAAGTCAGTTGAATAAAATCAAGAGCAAATTCAGAAAAAATGGGAGGAGGAGATGAATTTGTATTATATTTAGTAGTTTATTCGGAAAAAAACGACCAAATTTGTAAGCTAGAGAAAGAATACGCTGCATCACTCTTCTATATTTTGTACTGATTTTTTTCTGGTAGCTGCCTGTTCAAATTTAGTGATCACCCAAAATTGAGAAACGGGTATCCATTTATCCCTTTGTCTTTATTAGATTACGCACGGCTCAAGTTAGTTAGTTGAACAGATGGACTACTCTTAGAAACAGAGTCGGTTAACTGTTGCTGCCTGCATATGGCTAATTGGCTGAAAGTAAGCTTAAACATTGGAAAGATCTCTCGAGTGTCATCGATTTCCCACTTTATTGTTTCACTCCTACCAGTATCATCACCCTAACTACTTGAACTTGGTGCTACTCCAAGGTATTCGTTTGAAAACACTTTGGTAGCTAGGTGAGTAAATTGACATGATTAAAATATGTAGGCCGGCTACGAGCGGCGAGTACGTGACGAGGCCGGCGGTGCCGCGGCGATGCGCGCGTGGACTTCAATAAGTGTGGCTTGGCACAGGACTGAATAAAGTGACATCGATCTGCATACATTCGAATTAGCTAACGATCGCTAACGATCGTTGGACTGGCTTGATCGAAGAAATAATGTACGAACCTCTCTAGGTCAAACTCTTATAGCCTATGAACTCTGAATGCACATCATTAGCGTTGAGAGTTCTAAGCCCCATATTCTGCTTATAATCTGGTAGCAGAGCAGGTGTAGGCCGGCTACGAGCGGCGAATACGCGACGGGCCTGCGGAGTGGCGGAGCCACGAGGCCGGCGGCGCCGTGGCGATGCGCGCGCAGACTTCAATAAGTGTGGCTTGGTACAGGACTGAGTAAAGTGACATCGATCTGTATACATTCGAATTAGCTAACGATCGCTAACGATCGTTGGACTGGCTTGATCAAAGGAACAATGTATGAACCTCTCTAGGTCAAACTCTTATAGCCTATGAACTCTGAATGCACATCATTAGCGTTGAGAGTTCTAAGCCCCGTATTCTGCTTACAAAATAAGTATCTACTTAGTTAAAAATTCTGTTGATTCCCCTAATTAGCCTAATCAAAACTTGATTTTAAACAAAAAAAAGACTGGAACTGGTAGCTTGCTTGAAACTAAGGTCAACGAGACCCTTTTCAATTTTTTGTTTCCCAGCATAAATTATTCTACAAGCATGTATGCATATGAATCGTCAGATTGAATGATTGAATTGCACATATACAAGATGCTGACTGCATAAAGAACAGTCACGGTGCGAGATTTCTATGCCGGGGCCCTATGTTGGCCCCATAACGCCCGAATTACGTTTTTTCTGTAAAAAAAAATTGGCGCCGAAGGCGCCAAGTTACGGAAAAACCGTAACGAAAAAAGTTGTAATCCGTAATTTTCCCATAGACCCCCATCGTAACTCTTATGGGGACGGTATACGATTTTCAGGTTTCTAACACAGGTGCTAGCTAGTAGCACAGGTACGAGTGCGAGTATAATGCTTTTTTTTAAAAGAAAATCCCAATTTAATTCCTAAGTATTTAAAACGTTAAAACAAGTGTTTAAAACTGTAGTGTCGCTGCCAGTGTGGGGGTTGTGCTGCAGGCGAAAATTTTTTTTTATGACTTAATTAAGGCTAATTTTTTCCTCATTTTTTTCTGGTAAAGCTTAAGTAATCGAAGCTAGACCCTGTACTAGCTAAATAAAAAAAGAAAGAAAAAAAAAATTAGTAGTAGCTTGCATGACAGCCAATACTAGATGGATGGAAAGATGGACAGAGTGACTAGTATCACAGTCACTATTACATGCATATATGTACGTGCACGTCTGTCTGTTGGTCAGACACTAGGCTGACTGCATCTGACAGTATGTGAAGTGATGTCTTCCCTGAACACGACCTGTATGAACAGACTTCTACAATGTCATGTACATAGTGAGTGTGCGTCCTCATAATATCATCTCCTAGCCTCCTCAGGTCCACGCTACCCTGAGCCATTACTAGTAGACACCAGCGAGAGCAGCGATACTCACAGACAAGATGAGTGCGACAGAAGGCAAGCTCGTCTTCCCCCTTCTCGTCGATAAGAGAACCCAAGAACTCGGTGTCAATGAAGTCAACACCTTTGTCGCCTGGGCAGACAGGCGTTTGTCCATCCTCGACGGGAAAGTCGATATAGATGGCGATAAACTTGATAGGTGAATCTGTGACCAGACATATTGGTCAATACAAGGTCATCCCAGAGTTGGAGTGGTGATCAACACTGTCTTCCAGAAGCGGAAGAAGGGCGAATATGATGACGCAAACAGAAAGTGCAAATTCGACGCCTACCGAAAGGCGCTCGAAGAGGCACTGAAGAACTCGGGAGAGGAGGATGATGAAAAACAGAAGGAGGATGTCGAAAAAGAATGGGAAACATTTGCCATAAAGAGGAGGGGTCGCGGGATTGAGATCATCAATGACTACAGGAACCTCTTTATAAGGCATGAAGCCTTGAACGGGGAAGTCCCAAAGAAGAAGATGACAGAGGCACTGATGGACTCAGTATCCGAAAAGGTACAGGATGTATGGACCGTTTCACTGACCTCTGCACAACAGAAAGATCCTGATATCATCATTCAGAAGCTGACGGAGATGTGCAAGACAACCAAAGGTGATGAGGCTGCGCCAAAGATAAACTTCCCCCAGAGAGCCGCCCCAAAAGATGTGCGCGCAGTGATTAAGGAAGAAATTGCTGCATTCGTGGGTGGTGGAGGAAACCCCAGAAGAGACTAGGTCAGGAGAACCAAGTCTGCTTCCAGCAACAGTAGAAGGAACCCCAAACACTCCCAGCGGCAGTCATCCGAAGGAGGTAGGAAGTGCTGGCGGTATGGAATCACAGGATGCAATCCTGACACGTGCAAATCGCATGAAAAGCCATGCGATTGTTGTGGAAACAAAGGTCATTAGAAAGCAACGTGCCGATGTGAGAAATGCAAAAGAGACCGTAAAGCCGGAGGTAAGGGCGCAGGTGAGAGCAAGGAGACGGGCAGGAATGGGGGAAAGAATAACCAGCGTGCCAACTACCTGGCAGAATCCATCGTCGATGAAGAATTCTCAGAGTTCCCATTCGTAGGCGATGCCTGCACAGTCGCCATGCAGTGCTCCAACTGCAGGCATGATGTTAGCAGAGCGATGGTCGACACTGGGACAGACCGTCCGCTGGTGAACAGAGCAGCAGCCTAGGCAGCAGCCAGGAAAGCAGGAGTTTACGTCCGGGAGTGGACGTACAGTGCTCAGATCGGGGTCGCAAAGCGCGATGGCACTGGCGTCGAGACGGGCAAGCGCGTGATGATCAATGTGTTACTGAATGGGCGGGGGTCCATTGCTATGCAGAACGCATCGGGTGGGCACTTCCTGACACTCGTCAACTTCACAGACGACAATGTCCCGCATCTGATGACATGGGACGGTCGAATCATGCTCGACAGATCAGGTGAGACCCCGTCATGGTTCGAAATTTTCGATGTGCGGGGAGTGTTGCGTCGTGTTGTCATTGATGCCCCTGATGGGGTATGCTGTTCTCGTATTCTGTCTTTCCATCTCCCTCTGAACGCCGCAGACCGGTTTATAGGTGGGAAAGATAGGCAGCAAGCTCTGAGTGCACCGCGGGTGGTGCAACGGGTGGAGAACATCGAGGAGGCACGTGTCTACCATGAGCGTCTCGGGATTCACTCTGGAGCGGAAGGATTTCAACTCACCCTCGAGAGTGCAGGGTATCACGTGCCTCAGTCGATGGCAGAGGAGATCTGCCGGACGTGCCACACTTGCCAGCAGAAGCAGGCAGTTCAGAAGTTGCTACAGGCGGCGACGGGTGAAAAGAGTCAGCGGTGGGGCGTGAAGAAATTCGGGGATGAGGTCTACCTCGACACTTGGTTCCCAGAAGACGAGGCCGCAGAGAGAACGGGTTTTCCCTGTGGGAATCTCTTCGTTGACCTTCACAGCAGCAGACGTTTTGACTCCCCCATGCGTGGGCGTCGGGACGCGGCTGATTCACTCATGGAGTGGATCGAGTTCTACGGGGTGGTGTCGAAGAAGATCCTGACTGACGAAGCCCCAGAGCTGAGGGCTAAGGTATTCGACTATTTCAAGTACGATTAAGATTTTATAGGTAAAATCATATAAAACATATAATAAAAACATAGATTACATAAACATTTCAGGTTAAAAGAACGTAATTCATCTTAAAAAGCTTAAATCCGGTGAAATTAAGTGTGATTACAGGAAAAAATAATCATATACCCCCCTTTTATAGTATGTCTCTTACAACTGATTACGGATTACGAGATTACGACATCTTTTGAAAGACCACCAATATTTTTTTTCCTTGCATACCGTCACCCATCTCCCAGAAAGCACAAGGCTTCCCGCTGTAGCTCATACAAAAGACAATAAAAATTATTAATTCTTTTTTTCTGCAGTCTTTTGAGCGCCTATCAGGGAGTCAGGCTGGGGATTCAGGGGCAAAGCGAGGGGGGGAGAATGATGGAAGAGGCGTTGAATTGACTACTTGGTCTCTCTTAGGACGCCGCAGAGCAACAACAGCCGCCGCGAGCCTAGTTCTATTGCAGCCCAAAATTTGCCTTAATACTGTTGGTCTTGCTGTTATTTTTTATTGGTTGCACCATGCAAAAGTCGTAGGAAAAGGCTAAGGAAAAAGTCTGTTCATGAAGGAGGAGCTGCAAAAAGTTAAAGAAGCGTTCAAAAAACTCCATATGAAGGACCCTGATATTGTCATGGATGTTAAGATTGAAGTCCAGTGATAACATTATCGCATCATGACGGTTTTCTTTTGTTTTTTGAAAGAGGGTGCAAGGAGGGGGGCTGTTTACCCCGTTTTACTATATAATATTACGGATTACGAGTTTACGAGCCCTTTCTAGATGTTATCTGGAGACAAGACTTTCATCGCAGATTGCAAGCGAACCAGTGAGTATTCTGATGAAATGTTGACTTTATTTGAAGTAATTTAATGTAATAAGTCCTAAAAAAATGGTTTTTAGTGTAGGGGTGACGTTAAATACTAACATACCCTATGTGTAACCCCTAAAATTCATCTAGTAATATTTTAAGTCGATTACCCTAGAGCTGAGGGGAGGCCCCTTTATGCAGCTCTGCCGATCTTTTTCTCCACCTATCCTCACAGAGCGGGCTCCCACAGGGATTAAGGGGATTAGGGTTTGTTGAGAGGCCGATTCGCACACACCGCAACCAAGTGCGCACGGTCCTCAGCCGATGCCTCATACTGACGGAGGGGGGTAGGTGGGGGATTCCTATTCCTCATAAGTTTGCCCATGAGGTCTGCCATGCGGTGGCGATTGAGAACGATAAGATCGTCAGCCCGGTTGACAGAAAGAGTCCGCTGGAGAGGGGGATGGGAAAGAAACCCGACCGTGACTCCATGCGATTGGGTGATTGGACAGTGCTGCCGCATGGGAAGAAAGATCTCTCCTTCCCAGGAAAGCTGGTGATGTTTCTCTATCAGTGGTCCCCCCGAGTCACAGTAGTCCTCTACTACAACGAGAAGACCGGCAGCACCCAGTCGCTGTCGTATTACCCCTTCCTCTTAGAACCGTTGTGTGATGGTCCCCTTGCAGGTTGGTGTATGGTGCGAAAGATCCATGACGTTCCTTCTAAGGGTGCCTTGTATCCTCAGCAGGGTGTTCTTCCCCCTTCAGCAGTCACGGGACCCTCCGTTTCTCCTTCTTCCTACCCTGCAGGTGGTAACCCCAATCAAGTGGTAGTTAGGGCAGTGGGGGGT
>JAHBMJ010002008.1:0-23744 GCA_018398765.1 Chromera velia | reverse complement strand
GAGAGAGAGAGAGAGAGAGAATACAAGAATGCAGTGTCAGTTCGTCTCCTAGAAAGCCCCTCCGTAAACGCGTGTCTACTCACATACATACATACATATGTACGTACGTACGTACGTACACAAATACATACATATACGAATACACAATTACGCTTACATAGATACATACTACCCGTTCCCTCACGCACTCACTTGGAGAAGCGAAATTGCCCACAAGTTAAAAGAAGTCTGCATTCATTCGGGGAGTGATTGATTCACTCAGATTCACTCGAAGAAAGAAAATAGCATTCAGTCAGCTGGTCGGTCAATCAAAAGAAAAGCCACACACAATCAGCACATGCCCCCGAGTAAATCAAGAAATTCATTCATGCTTGCATCTCGTTGTGTCCGTCTTTCTGTCAGCCTGTCTGCATGACGGGAGTGAGGTAAAAAAACGAGCATCAGGATGTGTGCAACAGCACAACAGCAAACCCAGGAGAATGACAGAGGAGCAAAGTGGGTTGAAGTAGAGGCAGTCGTAGGGGGATGAAGAATCTCTTCAGCAGCGCCAAATTCATAGAAACAACTGAGTGAGGAAACGCAGTTAGTTTAGCAGAAAAAAAAGATGACCGCCGAGCCTACCTACCCAAGAAGAAAGTCACGAAACGCTGGACCTCCAAGACACTCTCCCTCTCCCCCCCCCTCGACATCTTCTCCTTCTTTTTCTTCGTTTTGCTCAACCGTATCCCTCAGCTTCCTGCTTGTCTGCATCAACGCCTCTTCCTTGTTGCTTCTCCCTATCCCTATCCCTGCCATCAGAAGCTTCTCTGCCGATTTGATGAGTTCATCCTCCGTGGGCCAAAGGGGGAAAGAGGACTGTCCTTTCTTTGTCTTTTTTTCCCTGTCGGACAACAGCTCTTCAACCACTCCAGAAGCACGCAGCGCCACCGTTCTGAAGGTACGTCCCGTGTGCAAGAGAGAGAGAGAGAGAGAGAGAGAGAGAGGAATGATAAAGGGTCGGCGAGCGCACGAGATAAAGACGGCAAGCAGATTTGGACGGAGGAGCAAGCTTTCACAAGAAATAGGCAGGCAAAAGGAAAGCAAAGGGGGAAAATATACGTAGGTGGGGGGCTTTTCTCGAACGATCAATGCGAAGAGATGAAATGAAAAAGAAAGGAACCAAAGAAGGACAAAAAGGAGCCAGGAAGCAAAGGAAGCCAAGCAATCCATTTTGCCCTTAGATTAAATGCTCTCTTTCTCTTCCCTCAGATTAAAGGCTCTCTCTCTCTCTCTCAGTCCAGTGACCGACCGACCGACCGACCTTACGGAGAAGGGGTTCTTTGCGCGGCCGCCACCTCGCTTTTTCGCGTTCTTTGTGTTCCCCTCTCTCTTTGGCTGCAAAGGTCCATCAAGCCCCAAGATGCAGGACGTGAAGAGGGATTTTCACCTCTCTCTCTTTCTCTCTCTCTCTCTCTCTGTGTGTGTGTGTGTGTGTATATGTGTGTGTGTGAGGCTGCCTTCCTGCCTTTCGGACCGGAAACATCCTTCTGCATGTCTGCTGTCTCAATGGATCAGGAAAGATGACGAAGAAGAAAATCAGAGGGCGACAAGGAAACTGAGACATCAGCAACTGGATCGCGAGGAGTTCATATTCACGCATGCATAGAAAAAGAAAACACAAGAAACAAAGCTTTGATACAGCCGAAACAATGCCACTCTTTCCTCTCTCCTGTCAGACAGTCTGATTAAAGAAGGAACGAATACAAAAAAAAAGAAAAAAAAAGAAAGGAAGACAAAGGGCACAGGAAGACAGTCGTCAAGTCAGCCTCACAAACACAACCGACTTCACACTTCGAGCACTTGGAGCGCCGCCGTCCGTGCTTACAAAAACCTCTGCCCCCGCACTCCTTGCAATAATAGCGATCCCGGCCGTGTTCACAAACAGAAGAACCCCCGCACTCCTTACATGTGTTGCGCCGCCGTCCGTGCTCACATAGACCTTTGCCCCCGCACTGCTTGCAATAGTAGCGCGCCTGACCGTGCTCACAAATTGAAGAACCACCGCACTCCTTGCATTTGTGTCGCTGTCGACCGTGCTCACAAATTGAAGACCCCCCACACTCCTTGCACTGACGGCGCCGCCGTCCGTGCTCACAAATCCCCGTGCGAGAACTGAGGTTCTTTCCACGCTCGTGAAGCTGCCGATGAGACTCATTTCGCACAACTCCAACGTTCTTTCCCCCCCCCGAACCCTTCACCCTCTCCGGAAGCCCGGACGCAGACGCTGAGAGAGCTGATCTGAGAACGGGGGCGGTCTCTCTCAGACTTTCAGACACTCCCACTGTCCGCGACTCGTTCTCTTCCCTTTCCCCTTCAGCACCCCTGCCTCCCCCCATCTGTTCGGAGGACACAGAGACAGGTATCCCATCTCTGCGTCTAATCTTCTTTTCCTTCTTTGGCTCTGATTCTTTGACCTCCTTTCTGCTTGTTCTCTTTGGTTCTGATTCTTTGACCTCCTTTCTGCTTGTTCTCTTTGGTTCTGATCCTTTGACCTCCTTTCTGCTTGTTCTCTTTGGTTCTGATCCTTTGACCTCCTTTCTGCTTGTTCTCTTTGGTTCTGATTCTTTGACCTCCTTTCTGCTTGTTCTCTTTGGTTCTGATTCTTTGACCTCCTTTCCGAAAGTTCTCTTCCCTTTAGGACCCGTAACGCTTACCCCTTCGTTCATCTTGTTTTGAAATTCGAGAGCCCTCATCTTTTGAAATTCAATGAACTTACACCTTGTGCAGCGATAACGACGCTCCCCATGTTCGCAAATACTCGCGCCCCCGCACAATAGGCAGAAATTTGTTTTGCGCCCATGGACGCATTTCCACCTCTTCTTTGTTTTCGATTCGTCTTTTTCCTCCTTGGCTTTTCCATTTTGCAATGACAACCCCCCCTCCCCCTCCCTCGGCGTCCTTGTCACTGCTTCTGGCACCTCTGTGAAAGGGGCGGTCGGTCCTCTCTCCGCATGAAGAACCGTCTTGCATGGCCAAGGGAATGGGCAGAGAGAGGAACCTGAGAGGTTGGTGGGGGCCCGCCTGCTTGCTCCCAACAAACGCACTCGAGTTGGATGATGCGCTTCGCACATCTGTTTAGGGAGGCAGTCAAAGGGGACAGCTGGTGGGCAGGCCGGAGTCAGTAAGCAAACAGACGGGAAGGAGAGAAGGGGCGGCATCCCTTCGCACGTCCCTCTGTCGGAGGGACGGGGGCCTCGGCATGTCGGGCAGGGACGGGGGCCTCGGCGCTGACACAACGCCGGCTTTCGGCCTGGTAGAAAGAAGAGGGAAGATCGAACGCATTTCTTGGATAGTTTTGGGGGGCATGCGCACTGCTGACTGTCTGCGCACATGAGCGTCTTGCCGTCTCTCCGGGCGGGTCTTTTGCCGTCTCCGTTTCCGTCTCCGCGGATCAGTGGATGGCAAGTAGACCCTTCAAGGAGGAGCAAGAACACTAGAAAAGTGCGAAAAAGCAAAAGAGGCTTACAGAGGACCCAGGGGGAGGGAAGAAGCAAGAAGACGGGCTGCGTTCTGGACTGGGGGTGACGCAAAGGAAGGAGACGGGCCATGCACGTTGTTTGTTAAGCAACACACCTTCTTCCAGATGACCGTGAAGGAGCGGAAAGAATCCAACTGGAGATGTCTGACTACTAGTGAATGATAATATTCTTTTGTATCTCTCTTCCCAGACTCAAGTCAGCGGAGTCGATGGAAGTCCGGTTTTCTCAGCAAATCGACGAATGGTCGAAGAGACTATTAATAAATACGTGGCGCCGCACCCTGTTCCGACGCGCGGGTACGTACGTCCTGAGACGTTATGAATTGCCGCGAGTCGGGCGCCGGGCGCCGCCACCTGCATGTATACGCCTGCTGAGATCAGAGCATTGAAAGGTCGAAGGCCCTCGAGTAGCCCTCGAGCCGCATCCTACTGAGCTTAAAACCTACTGTGAAACTAAACGACGGTCCCGTTCCTGGTCGGATTCGTGGAGGGTGAATTCCGGTCCCGGCATTTCCATTCGTCCCTTCGTCCCGAGCTAGAGAAAGGAGCGACGCGCACGCAGCGGCCCATCCACATGGGGTGGCGGGACGCCTGCGACAGAGGTGTGCATATTGTGAGTTCCATGGTATGGCCCGCATGCACTTTGGCGTTAGAAATACACCCGAGGCACTCACTGTGGTGGTGTGTGCTCCGGGGCTTCATATGGGATTTAAATAGGCCGATGGTGCGGTTATGCCATCAGAGGCTTCAGAATTAATTCCGGTCCCGAATTAATTTTCAGACAGTCAGACAGACGTGCACGGCGGTTACCGTCCGTCTGAATGAGAAACGTGACCTAGGGATTGACAGAACTTCATGTGTAGGATCTTTACTGTGCCCTATGTCTTTCTGTGGTTCTCTTGTGCTCTGAGTAATGTACGAGGCCACCAGCAGGAGCGTACTGTAGACTGTGGGAGTTCATAGATTTTCTGTCTGGTGAAGAGACTGATCAGATATTTATTTCGGATTATCTGTATCGGTCTAGACGAGTACGTCACGGAGACGTATTCGCTGTGGTCCTCTAATAGGAGAGGGCCAGGAATTCGGGAGTATAGCAGTTTGAGGAGTCCTCTGGATAGGCTAGAGGATCGACACGGGAGGGCTTATAGAATTCCACTGGAGGAATCTTAAGACAGGTGAGACTCTACTTTTCACTGGCGCCGTCACTGAGGGAGTCTCCTGTTGTCATTCCGACAACATTCTCCTTGTTGTATTCCCGATTCCCTACTGCAGGTGACTTACCATAGGTCCCAAGAAGGACGCTCCCCATGGGTGCGTCGCGATCAAGGGTATGGAGGCGAAGACCGTAGGCGTCTTCGGCCTCACGGACGATGCGGACATCATCGAGTAGGTACAGCAATATGCAGATGCTGTAGCCATTTTCGGGAACTCGGACGAGTGGTGCGGCGGGCTCACCCTCACCAACAGGAACAAGGTGGGGGTCAACGTTAAGCACTACGTCGCAAGGACCAAGGTGGAAGTGCTGGAGAAAGTGGTAGAACGGGTGCCCCACCTCAGCTCGGAAGTTTCTGAGCAGCTCCAGATTTTCCACAGGCATGTTGTGGACTCCGTCTCTCCGCCCGATGTGGAGTGGATGAAGAGATATCTGCAGTGGACCGATGTCTTGAGAATGGGCAAGGCGAAGATCATGGAAATCAGGGAGCTTCTCTCATGCCGAGAGAAGGAAAGAATCTCTGGTCCCCAGTTGAAGGCTCTGAACAAACAGATCCTCTGCCTGCAGACTCTGAAGGAACCTTCCTCCCTCTCCCTGTCTCGCCCTGTTGTGTTGTCTTCAGGTGGAGAGCTCCATGGGGGAGCTTCAACAGAGACGAAGGTGAAGACAGAGGAGGAGACAGGAGCGATACCAGACACCTCCCGTCAGATGTCTATCCCCGTGACACTGTCCAGTGAGCAGCGTCCGGCCTCTGATGAGCGGGACCGCCGTAGCAGTAGCAGTAGCAGTTCCAGTGGGGGGGTGCAGGTGGTCGGTGTACGACCTGACACCACCCTGCTGGAGACAAAAAGGAAGCAATACGAGGACCTCGTGGCCCAGATATCGGGTCTGGACGCCGCACGGGGTGCTGACAAGCTCCGAATTCTAGAGATCCAGAAGGAGGAGACTGAAGTGCTGAGTGGCATACCTAGGAGGGACAATTTCCCTGAGGGGTCTGAAGGGAAGGAGGCGTACACATCAGAGCTGGCATCCTGGGCCAAGAAGAAAGAGGTCTTCGACGTTGGGAAGGCTGACAGGGATACGCTGGTAGCGACCCTGCATGGTCATATTAACCAGCTGGCGTCTGATGGGTTTGCTCTGAACGAGCAGGCCAACAAACTCCGCAAGGAGATAGATGTGCTCTCTCCTCCTCCCCAGGCCAAGGGTGTCACTGGGGGTGCTGCTGAAGGTCACCTGCCTTCGGTATTCCATATGACCCCCCTGACGGGTGGGGGGGTGTATCCTGCTGTGTCTCTCCCTGAACCTGCGACGGTGTCTGTAGGTGGGAGGGTGCATACTGGTGATGTCGGGGCTCCGGGTACTCCTGACATCTTCTCTTTCCTGGGAGTTAGGGAGTTGAGTGGAACTCAGGGGAGGCCCAAGTGTGACCCTGAGGATCCCCTCATCGCCTATACCCTGGAGGAGATCTTGATATCGGTCCCGAGGACCTTTGTGGAGATACGAGATAAGGTCGTGGCGATGATTTTTGCGCACTTTTTCAAGACGATCCAGTACTCGACCTCGGCCCTCATCCTGGAGTACGAGAGGATTGCCTGCAAGCCCTGTCGGTTCGATACCTACACAGAGCTGCTGGCGCATTACAAGCGTCTCCTAAACCACCTGGTTGAGGGGAACATCGTCCACGAGCTTGGCGTGAAGTACAGGCTCGGGCTCCTGACGGCACACCTGCCAAACGACCTCATCATGAGGTGGCAGGAGAGGCAGAACCCAGTGGACCTCACCAGCGAAGTAGAGATCATTCAGGAGATCCATGGCATTGCTGCCCAGGCGGAGACCTTCAACAAGTTTCTTGGGGATGCCTGGGACCGGGGCCTGGTTAAAGGAGCTCTCGTCGAGGACTTGAAGAGAGAGTGGGAACAGAAGGTGGCAACCTTCGGGGTCAGGGACTCGGGGGGTGCCTCGCGGGGGGGTATCATCCCGAAGGTTCCTTTTGTGGTGTTCGCAGGGCCTGGAGGAGTCCCGCAGAGGAAGTCCCCTTCCAAGGTAAAGGGGGAGAAACCCTCAGGAGAAAAGACCCCTAACTCTGGCGGGAAGGGCAAGGGCAACTCTGATCGCGGGAGGCAGGGCAGTGCACGAAAGGGTTTCGGCAAGAGGGATGGCAGGGGGAGCTCCAATTGGAGGCACTCTCCTGGGTCCAATTCCTCTGCTCCTTCCAGCAGATACAATGACAAGGGGGTGGAAGGAAAGGACCGTCCTCCCACTCAGGCCGTTGTCAACCCCAGGGGCCCCAACAGGAACCCCGTTCTCGATCGATATGGTGTCCGACACCGGGACGGCTCCAGGTCGGATGCGTTCATCTGTACGATGGCGGGACCTGGAGAAACTCCCATCACACCCGGTCAGTGGGATGGAGAGTTTGGGTCTCTGTGGGACAAAGCGTGTTGGGATTCTGCCAGCAAGAAGAGCCTTCCCCATGGGTACCGCGATGGGCAGTGCCTGAGATGCAACCGTCCGGACGGATATGCAGAGTGGGGGGGCCATGGGGCCTGTCCTTGGATTCGGAAGAAGGACGGCTGCCCATCGTGCAGAACGATGGGCCATACTCCCAACAACTGCCCTGATAAGAACGCGAAGAAGCGGTGGATGATAAAGCAGATGGACAAGACCGGGCAGGACAGGGGCGGCTCGGGGGGCCGCCCTAAGGGTCCTCCGGGAGGAGGAGGCCATGGAGGCGGCTCCGGAGACCGTCGAAGGTCTCCCTATCCTGGTCATGGGGGCGGCTCAGGGGGGAAAGGAGGCGGTGGGGGTCGTGGCCGTGGTGGGCGCACCCTTTCTCCCGGCAGGTTCAACAACGAGAACTTTGAGAAGAAGAACTCAGACTCCGGACAGGCACAGCGGGGGGGTAGTGTCCGTCCTGTGTCCTCGCAGACTGTCGGTCCTGGGGGTCAGGACGACGATGATGATGTCATAGTGACGGGTGGCGTCTCACGTGGGCAGGGGGACTTGTTCGACCTGACTATCCAAGCGTCCAAGGGTGAGGAGAAGACCACTCACGGGGAGGGGTCTCTCGGAAAGGTCCGCTTTGCAGACCGCCTTGGCCTTCCTTTGTGCTATAAGCCGGGAGCCAAGTATTCACCCAACTACGATACAACGACCTTCCACGTGTGGCATGATGGAGCTATGGAGCGCCTGTCTGCTTAGAATCCTGTTGGGAACCACACGGGGGTCGATGTATGGAGAGAAGGAGTCCGTGGAGCCTGGTAAACGATCTTGTCCGACGAGCCTGAACGGACAGGCTTGGAACGTATGGGGTGGGCTATCTTCCCTGCAGGTTTGGAGACTTGCATGACGGTCATGCAAGCCTTCCAGTCGGAGTTCACTGCGGGAGGAGTCCAGTGCATCAGGGATATGATGGAGGAGCAGGACCCCCATCTCCCTGAATCCATCTCTCGCACGCGGGGACCGGAAGACGAGACCACCATGGGAGCGGTGCCCTCTGGTTCGAAGTCTGCTGTCTACATGGTTTCCCAGTACGAGAGTGAACTGATGAACGACCCGAACAGGACCCGGCGACGGGCTGGGTTTCCGGAGAAGTTCAAGGTCTACCAGGTTTCGGGAAATGCGAGATCCAAAAACCCCGAGCTCGTCGAGTACAGGGTCATCAAGATCCATATTGACTCCTGTACGTTCGGGAACCTCATCTCCTGGAGGAAGGTAAGGAGCCTCATCCGTGCCTTTGGGGGGCCGAATATCCCGGACTGGACGGGTTTGTTCACGGGGGGTGTTGAGGAGGAGGGGGACGGGCCTTCGGACGGGGGGCTTCCCAGAAAGACGCGGCACCGGCACTATGAGCATCTTATCACGGGACAAGATTTCATTGAGTGGAAGGTGCAGCTGGAGATGCCCCTCCAGTCGCGGGGACTGGGCGATCAGGCGGTGTTCTCTTGTCCTGCGATTCTTGGCATCCGGTTCGGGACTCATGACCCTTCCGGCGCTCCAAAGAACATTGTCGTCCCCTGCCTCCTCCACACGGTTGATCAGCCAAACCTCCCTGACGTGCTGATTCGAAATGCTCCTGGTGCAGGCCTCTTCGTCCCTCGTTCCTCACCGAAAGATGTCCTTCCCGCCTACCGCGTGTGGGCTGAGAAAACGAAGGAGGAGAGGCAGATCTCACATAGGGTGAGGCTGTCTATGGACCTGATATACCAGGAGGGGGTGCGTCAGGGCATTCCGCAGGTTGATGTTGAGGTCATGGATACCCCCTTCAAGGTGGGGGCACCGGAGGCCTGCATTATCTACAAGCCCTAGGGAGAGAGGCCGGACGGGTACGGCCTCAACCACCTCCCTCGAGCCGTGTATAACCGCAGCTCGCACTACAAGGCCGTCCCGAACGAGTCCTTCGAGCACTTCCTTAGGGGTGATCCCTAAGGAGGTTCATGCGGGTACCGGTTCCAGTCACTGGAGGAGGTGTGGGACCGGCGGAACAAGGTGCAGAGGATGAGGCAGCAGAAGGATCCTTATGAGAGGATTCCCTGAACCCCTCTTCCCGATGTGTTGAAGAAGAGGTCGGCCAAGAAGGACTTCAGGGCCACGCCCGATGGCGTCCAGGTCCCCGTGGCTGCCTACCCAATCACGTATTGGGTCGTGGGTGGATAGACTGCCTCGGAGCTGGCGGACACCGACCAGTGTCAGCAAGGTCCCTTTCTCGCGGTGAGAAAGTTTGATGCTGGGGGTGCTGACCACTTCAAACCATGGGACTACGGGTTCGAACGGACGCACCTGGCTGCCTTCTCGGCCATCATGGTTGACCAGCAGCGTGAGGTGATGGCGCTGCATGCGCGCTACAGACACCAGAACTTCGACGATCTCAAGGAGACTCTCACGGCTGAGGGCATTGACGTTGATGAAGACTGCAGAAGGTGGGTTTCTGCGTGTCCCCTCTGTCAGCTGAAGAACGCGATCACTCCCTAGATTCACAAGAGGAGTGAAAAGCTGTCGGCAGATTGGAGGCCGATCAAAGGAACAGTCTGGATCGTCAACATCTGGTTCTTCAAGGACCTTCTCGCGAAGGCCGAGACAGGGGGCTTCAGGATGATGGTCGTCCTCTACGAGGCAGGAGCTGGGTTCTCTCTGGCCCACCTAGCTAAAGAAAAGGATGAGGCTTCCCTCATCGACTGCGCGCATTACTTTGCTCGCTGGCTGGGGCGTCCGCACCTGGTGTGCATGGATGGAGAGAAGGCTGGAGCGGGTACCTCCTTCCAGTCGTGGCTCCGGGGGGATAGGTCCCCTGGGCTACACCCCATCGAGTACCGTCAGGTACCTCCGTACGTTGGCAAGGGTCTGCAGGCTCTGGTCGAGCGCTGCATCCCCAGTAATCGGGAGGGAGTGGCCCTCCTCATGTTGGACCCGAACCATCGGTTTCCCCTTGCTGTGATTCACCTCGTGGCGATGGGGGAACGTTGGGGGTATTCTTGTGCATTTCACAGAACGGTGGGGGGCATCCCTTTTACCCTGACCTTTCGGAGAGCGCCTTCTGGATGGAGAGTGGGGGATACCGCGGTGGTGTCCATGCTTTCCTTGGGAACGGAGTTGCGTGGAGTTATTGTGTAGTTTTTGGCTCCGCTCATGCACGATGTTGTCGCGGTTCTCCACAGGCACAAGGAGAAAAACGTTCAAGGGGAATGTTTTACCGTCCTGCAGGTCCATCTCCAGCATCTGCAGACGATCCCGGACAACCTTTGCCTCTGGGGAGGGCCTCAATTCGATCAAGACGGTACCATCCTCCTGGCTCCGGCGGGTGGAGACCAGGAGGATCCCCGACTCTGGAAAACTTCTGCAAGGCAGGAGGGGGGCACGGGAGCTCGCTATTGCAGACGGGCCGGGAGGAGCGACCTCGGTCACAGGGGATTCCCTCTAGTCCTTCCGGGCACATCTCCGGTAGGACGGTACAAAGGGTTGCAGCGATGGACCCAGTGGCCAGCGAGGAAATTTTTTTTCTAACTGGCGGATGAGGGCGAAGGTGTTGTAGGCTTGCGGGAGGCCCCTCTCCTCACACACTTTCGTGAGGGCCATCAGGAGATCTCGAGTATGGAGGCGCAGGCGTCGGCTTCGTCATCGTCTTCCTCTGCCCTCCCCTCTTCCTCTGCCCTTCCCTTTGCACTGCCTCCCTCCCTCCCTCCTCCTGCTCCTGCAGCGCCCTCCGACCCATCCCCTGCTCAGGCCGAGGCATCGGTAAGGGAAGCAGGGGCGGCGGGCGCCCGAGCACGGTCTCCATCTCCTGCTGTGTCCAACAGGGCTTCTGTTGACTCCGGAGACTCGCCGTTGCCGGATTTTATCCCGCTCGGCTCCTCGATGAAGGGCCCGGAACCATCCTGGACCCATCAGGCCCCGGGGTGCTGCGCACGCCTGGGACGGTGCGGCAGCACAATCGCGCTCCTTCGCAGGGAAGGTGAGTGAAGGATCCAGGCCCCGTCTTTTATGGCGAGAAGGGGAACCGCCTCTTGGGGGCCGACGGGGAGCCCCTGGGGTACAATTGGAAGGTGGAGTGGCCGGTGTTCATGACGTACCGCCGGGGGGTGTATGACGCTTGGACTCGTCATTTCGCGCTCATGCTCCACCCCGATTTGGGGAAGATCACTCAGGAAGAGGTTTTGAACACCCTCAAGAACTACTTGGCACCCCGACTGACAACGGGCGTCAAAGGGGACTCGTGGAGAAGCGGGAGTGCTACAAGGACGCAGGAAGAAATCCAGGAAGCACGTGGGGTGTTCCTTGGAGATATGGGTTTCGATTTTCAGGAGGAAAGCCTCAAGAAGATCATATCATAGAACCAGGGCGTCTATCTGCACTCACCTCCACAGCCCCGTCGGATTAAGATCCCAAAGGGGTGGACCACTTCGATGAGCCTCCGAGTCTCCATTGCTTCCGATGCGGCTGGGGGCAAGCGCAGGAGGCGATACTACATGCACACGGCGCTCAACTACTTGGACAGGCCCAAGCAGGAGTGGATTGAGGCTGACAGGGAATTGAAGGAGACAGACGGTCTGTCTCGGATTGAGCCCTCGGGAGCCGAGTATGCCTACTGGACCCCTTTGGAGGGGAAGTTCTAGACAGTCGGGCTGTCTATGGCTGTCGGTTTTCCCGAGAGGTACTACGGGTAGAAGTAGATCGAGTTCCAGAACTATGTTCTTCCGAGCTCCTACGACCCGGATCTGGTGGCTGCAAGCATTCGGGCGTACATGGAAGGAGGAGATCGGATGATGAAACACTTTTGGGATGTGTTCCGGGGGACAGAAAGTAACGAAGATGAGAAGGCGTGGTGCCTCGTCTGTGAGATATGCTACCAGGTCAGGTGCATGTTCCACTGGTCGAAGCATCACGATGACCGCTCGCGCCCCATCGTGTTCGAGAGAGAAGACCCCACGGTAGAGGTCATCCCTCCTAAGGACCCCAGGGACAGGGTTGACAAAAACGAGGTCGGCCGCAGGGACCAAGCTTAAGAGGAGCTCTCGGATGCGTCTGTGGCAAAGACAGGCAGAGACAGAAGGGGAGGGGAAGGGTCCTCTTGTGCTTGTGTTTCGGATGCTGAGGATGAGGAGAATGACGAAGACACCTTCGCTTCTGAATCTCTGCTGTGAGGCAGAACGAGCGAGTCAGACCCAGACGATGGAGATGATGGGAAGGATTCTCCTGACGGAGCAGGGGACCCTTTCCCAGATGATTCTCCGTACGATCCACCTCCAGAGGGTTGTTCTGGAGGAGACTGGGGCGGGGGCACTGATGATAAGGGAGGTGGAGATGGCGGGGGGGACGTTCCTCCCAGATCTTCCCAAGCTCTACATCACGGCATCTCCGTGGGGGAGAGGGCCCGCCTCCGTCTATCTGCTCGCAGACGACCGCGAAGATTGTCTGTGAGAAGGATCCTCTCCGGGGATGACGGAGACGACGAAAGAGGGGCAGAGTCTTCTGCTGAGAGGGGTAGAGGTAACGAATCGGAACCGGAGGATAGGCCGATTGAGCCTTCCGCGCACCCGGAGGGCGCGGATAGGTCCCGGTCCGAACAAGGAACTCCCATCCAAGAGAGGAGAGTTTTGGGTTCAGCTGCGCTGGAGTTCTCCTCGTACGATCGTCAGCCAATGGAAGCCCACCCCGTGAAGGGGGCAGTTGTCCAGAGGGACAACAGAAGAAAGCTCGTGGCCCTCCATTCAAAGGCGCGTAGGAGCTACGGATAGGCAGACCTCGCACCTGATTTGTTGGTAAGAACCCCCTCGCTTTCAAGGTCAAGGAAATCAGGGACGGGAGAGTTAAGCGGTCGTCCATCAAGCACGTGTTCGACATTTGGGGAGGGAGAGTCCCCGAAGAGGCTGTGCGCATGATTGACGACCCCGTTCAGCTCCGCGAAGTTAGAGTTTGGAAACTGCCGGAGGAAGAAAGGGTAGGGGGTGCAAAGGGCGCTGCAGACGCGGTTTCTGCAGGTCTCTCCGCATCGTCGTCTTCCTCTGCTGTGCCTTCCTCTTCTGTTGTCCCTGCTGTGCCTCCTGTGGGGGAGTCACGTGTTGTCCCCGAGGCTGCTGAGTCTCAACCTGGTGTTCCTTTGAACGCAGGCGGAGAGGAGCGAGCGGAGGATCATGGGGGTCCTCCTGCTGCCGAGGGGGCATCTGATAAAGGAAATGAGGTTGGGGGAGTTGAGCCACTGGGCCCTATTGCGGAGAATGTGGAGACAGATGAGGAGCCTCCATCTATGGTTGCGTCTACAGACAGGGACGGGTATGTCTCAGAAGCAAGCTTGTCAACGTTTGAGGCAAGCGGCCCGGGCTCCGGGAGCGACAGCAGCTCCTCGGATGATGAGTGGGGTGTCCTGGGGGGTCGGAAACTTCCCAGGGCAGGAGAAGGACCCACAATGAGGCAGAACCCGCCGAAGGAGGAGGTTGAGGAGATGAACAAGGTGGATGAGGTTTTGCAAGGCCCGCAGTGGGAGCGGTTCAACACCCTCTGTGCGATGGAGGTTTTGAGGGAGGAGTGAGCAAGGAGAGTGCCCGAGGTGACGGGGAGGAACTGGAATGATGATTTCCGGGAGGAGAGAGGCATTCCATCGTTCGCTGGGGCGATGGCGTGGGAGAGGGAAGAGGGCAGTCCCAAACGGGATGATATGCCCAAGAGCCCCACCAGGAGTAGGTGGTGCGGTCTTCCTCACCTGTCTTGCCTTTCATCCAGGAACCCTCGGTCAGGTTTCCTGTTCATGGGAGCTGCCGTGTACGAGGAGGAGATGAGCCGTTTCAAGAAAGGCTCTACCCAGCTCCCCGCTACAAAGGAGGAGATCGACTCGGGGTTTCATAAGCTCGCTGCCCTGAAGGAGTGGCTGGTGAACATTGTGGGAAATCGGACGCTCGGCAGGAGGGTCAAGAGGAACGAGGTTCGGGCGGTCGTCGGCATGGGCTGGCGATGCACTTGGAAAGAGACGGACGATGGGGGCCGGAAGCCTAAGGCGAGGTTTTTCGCAAAGGGCTTCCTGGATGGCTGACTCGTTGACACCTACGTCGGAACGCCTTCCGTCGCGGGGATCAACACCGTCTGCCTTTTCATTGTGTCCACAGGAATGGAGATGGGGGCGGCGGATGTGACCGCTGCCTTCTTGACCTCCAAGGATCATAACGCTGAGCGGGTCAGCGCGACACTGCCCTCTGTGCTGCCTCGAGTCCCTGAGGTGAACCCCTTCAAGGACATCCCTGACGACAAGTACAAGGAGCTGAGGAAGATGGCGGCCAAGTACGAGCCCAGGGGCATGTACTTGGTGGAGATGGGCCTCTACGGACTGCTCTGTGCGGCCCAGCTTTTCGACCATAAGTTGGAGGGGGTATGCAAGGAGTTGGGGTTCAAATGCGTGGACACGGCCATCGCAGTCAAGGCTCCCCCTGAGGGAGGGAGAGCCCAAGCCATCATCATGAATTGGATAGACGATCTGCTGACTAGAGCACCTCTGAAGGAACACAAGGCCCTTCAGGAGACCCTCAATCAGAGGCTGGGCTTTGGGTCCATGTGTGTGATTGGGGAGGGATCAGAGAGGAAGTTTTCTGGAGTGGACATCTCCAGAGTCTCCACGGAGGAGATTCACCTCTCCCAGGTCTTGTACCTCGAGAACACAGACACCGCTCCTCTATGGGAGATTTTGAAGGAGAAGCGTCCGAGCAAACCCTGGAAGGGTTTGGACGGCAAGAGTGCTGAGCCCTCCACCGAGGAGGAGGTCGACGACCAGTATGAGAAGCCGATCCGTGCTGGAGTCGGGACTCTGCAGTGGGGGGTGAGGATGAATCTGCTCCATATGGTGTGGGGCCACACGGTAGCGCAGTCGATTTCAAAGCCCTCCAGACGTGTCTTCAAGACGGTCATGCGCATCATCAAGATGCTGAAGGGGCACCCTGACAAGCAGATTTTCATGAGCGTGAGGCTCGTGCCCTATGGGGCAGCACTCCTAGGTAGAACTTTAGTACCGTGCATGTTTATACTGTAATTGAAGATGATATAACATAGGTTTTAATAGGTTCTAACACTGTTTTTTGCTTTTCTAGACTCGTTAGTGTAAGGTTCTTTCAGATTCTTAAAGGTTCTTTAAAGAAAAATCAAGTCTACGTTGCGTCAAAGTGATGTCTCCATCATTTGGTTCTTACTCTCTAGAGAAACCGCTAGAACCTAGGTTCTAGGAACCTAGATAAAAACCTATAAGAACCATAAAGAACCCCCCCCCTAAAGCTTCAAAAAGACTAAAGAGCTAATTTAAATGATTAAAATGATCCAAACAAACAAGATAGATGCTTACATATGCCAAAATTGACCGTCAAAATCATAAAACTTAGCTGTTAACTCGCTTTTTCTTCTCTTCAAATAGACTTACAAGACAAGCAAGCTCTTCATCTTTCATGAAGATGGTTTTATTCATTTCATACGCATGCTGAATGTAAAAAAACATAGAAGAAAGTGGGACGTTATCGACGTGAATCTTTTTAGACTTCCTGTTTTGGCCTAACTGCCAAAGGAGAGAGAAAGCACGCATGTGTGCAATCGCTTGCAACCCTGAGGGCTCAAAAGCTTTCTTCTTGTCATTCCACGACAAAATGTTCACCACCTTAGAAACGTACCAACTCAATTTTCTCTCCAAGCCCTCACCCTCATCATACTGGCACGCCACGAGTTGTCCCACCATGATAGAATACTCGCCTTTCCGAATCAATGCCTGACTGTGGGATTTCGTACGCACTCTCACCCCCCGATCGTTTGACAACTTCTCTTGATACAAGAGAGCACAAACCGCACTCAACCACATCATACCGCGGTTTGGTACTTTAAAAGAGATAACCCCAGTCACCCCCCCTTGCTTCTCTTCAGGTGTCATCACCGCTCGTGCAAAGACAGAAAGGAACTGTTCTTGTGCTGCATCTTCTCTTTGAATCTGCTCCCATAAACTTTCGAGTTCTTCTCCCTCTGGTGTGTTATCCAACTTAATGGGGATCTCTACATCCATCACCACTCACTCATCATCTTCAATGCCCCCCCCCTTTTCCAACGTTTTCTCTCTACCTCTCAGAGTCCTTTTCCAATGTTTTCTAGTCGGATTAGTGGACAAACTTTTGAATATTTTCATCATGTTTAATGTTTCATAACTGGTTTTGGACGGGTTCTTTGGGGTTCTTAGAGGATCAGACTGAGAAGGCTAAAACCTAGGTTCTAGGAACCTAAGAACCTAGAGGTGGAAACGTATAGTTTTTAAGCTCGAACCGAGTAAAAACCTTCAACCAATACTCTAAAAGTGTCATTATTTTGTTTTTTAGAACTTTTTTTGCTTATAAAATAAGTTTGGAGTTTATTTTAAATGTTTTAGAGCTTAGATTACTACTACAAAGTCGTTCAACGATCATATTTATATTTCCGAGTGCCTCCCCGTAGCTTGTACCCGTCGTGTACGCGTACTTCGATGCAGCGTTCAAGTTCGCGACTTACGCTGCACGGTTGGGTTATGTTATCAGGGTCCTGCACTCGATTGAGCTGCGAGGGGACCGGCGGTCCCTCCTGGAGAACTGGATTGCGTGGGCCACCAAGAGGGCGGGCAGGAAGGTCGGGTCTTCCACCGCTGGGGAGGTGCTCGCCTTTGAGTTTCTTCTCAAGAAGCTCTTCGGCATCGTTGCCCTCGTTAAGGCAATGTGGGGCCTCAAAAAGGTCCGTGTGATTGTCTACACGGACTCCGGCCCCCTCCACAACCAGTTCCGGTCTGGCAAGGCCCAGACCGATGCAACCATGCAGGATGTTTTGGAGTGGTGCATTCAGGAGATGCGTGTCCTTGGGGCAGATCTCCAGTGGATTGCACGATTGAGGAACGTGGCGAACGTGATGACCAAGTGCGCTCTCCCCGGTGGGGAGATGGCGTGAATTCAGCGGCGTAGAACTTCTGGAGGGGAGGGTTGCGGGGCCTTTTCTTTCTCTATTTTGTGTCTTGTTTCTGTCGTCTACTCTTTCCTTTCTGTTGTCCCTTTGCAGATAGGCGTGTATAGGGTTTAGTTTTGCTCAGGGTGGGGACGACTGGGGTTTAGGTTCGGATATAAAAGGAGCTAGATAGGCCAGAGGTACTGTTTGTCCCTTTTATCCGTTTCTCTCTCTCGTTAATCTGTTCTCCCAGATAGGCGACTAGATGGGGCGGTGATAAGAAAGAGGGGTAGGAGACAAGGGGTCTCCTGCTGGGTGGGCGTGGGCTCAGCCAGGCAGGAGAGCAAGAAGAGTTAGGCAGGAAAGCAAAAAAGCCAGAGGAGCGGGTCCTCTTCTACTGTACCTTTCCGTACACCTCCGCAGCCATGCGTGTTCGGTAGTTGTCCTGTTCTGTCTCGTCTTGTTTGTGTTCGTATGTGTTTGTTTGTTTTCCGCGCTCTGGCATAGTTGACGTATGTGCCTCTGCGTCATGGGCAAAGCATCCAATGCTCGGCCAATGTATGAGGCCAAGCAATAGGCGGGCCCAAAATTTATGTAAACCGAGCATTAAATTTTGTTTGGGGCAGTTCGGGTGGAACAAACGATCGTAGACTACGGTCAATTATGTGGGGTGTATGGGCGGGTGGATCCAACGTTCATGAGGAGGCATTACCCTGTCTGTTTGCATTCGTTGTCCTGCACTCCATGTTTGGTGCCCGTCTGCATAAAAAATCCATCCGCAGAAAAGAGACGGGCTGTTTACGCGGCAAAGGTGAGTGCCCGAAGCACTCAAACAGTCCGATCCCTGTGCGCTTTCCTTCCTCCGTTTTGAGCAGAA
This sequence comes from Chromera velia, assembly GCA_018398765.1. NCBI lineage: Eukaryota > Chromeraceae > Chromera > Chromera velia. The sequence goes on along the minus strand of JAHBMJ010002008.1, from coordinate 5,726 downwards.
TGGGCCTGGCCAGAACAGTTAGGCAGCCTGAAAGAATGCTGTCAGCTAGCATGGGGAGCGTAAAGGATTTTTGTTCACGTCCATTCATGATCTGGCTGCCTGTCTGCGATCCGTTGTGGTGATGGAGTTGGCGTGCTGCCTGACCGACGCTTTGATCTGTACTTTCGTCTCACTCCCTGCAGGGCTTTGCATCACTCCCGAGTGAATCCACGGGAGATTGAAGATAGAAAGGGGGGAGGGTGCTCATAGGGAGCATCACATCTGGCAGGTGGCAGCCTAGGCAGGGGAAAAAACCGCTGTGCACACACTGATACTTTTCGTCTCTTTGTCTCCTCTCTCTATGCACAGTGCTTTAGCAGGATCGCAAGGGCGTCCTGCGTTCACGATGAACTGTCCCGGTCGGATGTGTAACTGCCATGTAAGAGAGACCTGATCCAAGTGTAGGGGGCATTTTGGGTGAGAATGAGAGCTCAGGTGTGTTGTGGGCGTTTCTTTCCTCTGCCGGCCTCTCATCCTGCTTGAAGCCTGTAATCCGCTTTGGGAGGTCAGGTTAGGGGTGAGTGTAAGCCCGGGTGTGTTCGGTTCTGTAGGTTTGTATTTATGAAATCCTTTCTCCAGAAGGTCAGGGGAGTGCGTGGTGGCTCTCCTGTGATTTTTAATTGTTTCCGCAAGGCATGCGTGAAGGGGTCGGGGGTGTCACGGGGGCACCTTCCTTGAAGTGCAGTTCGGTTTTGTATATTTGTTTCTCTCCCTCTTTCTTCTTTGTTTAGATTTCTGCATGGCCCGGGGAAGCTCGTCGCGTCATAGGGGCATGCATGGACGGTGTACGCTAGCCGCGTGTGGGCGTCTTCGGGTTTTCCCTTATTCAATTCGTTTTCACAAACGGAAAGGAGCTGGGAGGGAGAGGCCTTCCCGACCTGTCTATGGAGGCAGAAACCTTTCGCAGTCGTATTTTCCTTGAGCTGCCGGTTTGCGTTAGGGGGCCTAACCCATTGCCGATCCGAAGTAGAGTAGGATGGGCACGGCATGCAGAACATTTTCCCTTCCTTTGTGGTGGTCGGTGGCCATCCACACATACCATGGGCCCGAGTGCATGAAAGAAGGAAAGAAAGAATTCGGGGAGAAGGTGGTAAGGATTTTGCTTTTGACAGACCTGCTCGGGGAGAATGGGTCTCCTTGCCAGGGGGCAGGGCATGCTGAGGCTGTCAAAGGCTCTTGGTTTCCAAAGAATTGCATTTTGGTTGCATGAGGAATGCTTGTGTTTTGTTTGCCTTTCTTTCTTTTATTTCTTTCGAACATTCAGAGCAGGGTCCGTCCGGAGCAGGAAGCATAGCAGGTAGCGCGGGCTCCTGCATGCTAGATGTCTTTGGTTTTCTGTGTGTGGGGCGGGGCTCCATCTGGAGGCAGATGGGCTGTGTGTCCCATGCGTTCGTTAGCATAAGTAGGCATGGGCTGGGGGCCTGTGTTCTTCTGTGCTGTTCCTTTCGCTTTGAAATTCCCCGGTGTGGTTTCGTTTTATCCCGTTCTTCCAGCCAGGTTGGCTGGTATCCATTCTCCTGTATGCCCTGCACACGCGTGAGCCCGGTGTGCTCTCACTTGTTAAAGGATAATAAATGACGTCTGGAGAGGACGGCGCGTGCGAGCATGAGAAAAAGGAATGAGGAGAGAAGAGGTCAACGATACATGAGTAATTCTTTTGTGATTATGTAATAGGAAAAGAGGAATAGGAAAAATTGGGGAGCCGGGTGATTAAAGAACGGTCTTTTCTCATGCTTCCCGATTCCCCCTCGTCAGAGGGGGGTGTGTTGTGCTGCGTGCTCCATAGTCTTTCCTCGGGGGCTCGGGAGGGGGTGTGTGAAAGTAAACGACGGTCCCGTTGAAACTTCCTGGTCGGATTCGTGGAGGGTGAATTCCGGTCCCGGCATTTCCATTCGTCCCTTCGCCCTGAGCTAGAGAAAGGAGCGACGCGCACGCAGCGGCCCATCCATATGGGGTGGCGGGACGCCTGCGACAGAGGTGTGTATGTTGTGAGTTCCATGGTATGGCCCGTATGCACTTTGGCGTTAGAAATATACCCGAGGCACTCACCGTGGTGGTGTGTGCTCCGAGGCTTCATATAGGATTTAAATAGGCCGATGGTATGGTTATGCCATCGGAGGCTTCAGAATTAATTCCGGTCCCAAATTAATTTTCAGACAGTCAGACAGACGTGCACGGCGGTTACCGTCTGTCTGAATGAGAGACGTGACCTAGGGATTGACAGAACTTCATGTGTAGGATCTTTACTGTGCCCTATGTCTCTCTGTAGTTCTCTTGTACTCTGAGTAATGCACGAGGCCACCAGCAGGAGCGTACTGTAGACTGTGGGAGTTCATAGATTTTCTGTCTGGTGAAGAGACTGATCAGATATTTATTTCGGATTATCTGTATCGGTCTAGACGAGTACGTCACGGAGACGTATTCGCTGTGGTCCTCTAATAGGAGAGGGCCAGGAATTCGGGAGTATAGCAGTTTGAGGAGTCCTCTGGATAGGCTAGAGGATCGACACGGGAGGGCCTATAGGATTCCACTGGAGGAATCTCAAGAGAGGTGAAACTCTACTTTTCACTCCTACTCCATATACGTGGCGGTCCTTCTCACCGTACAGTAAACTTCAAATTTTTTAAGCCTAAAAAAAAAACCTCTATTAATCTCTACCATACCAGTTTATGGCATACTGATGATCGGGGGTTTTGTTCTGGCATACTGTTTGCATAAACTTAATTTTATTACTCAAACAATTTGTGGACACATAAAAAATTTTCCTATCCGATAATATCCAATACGGTCGGATAAGGGGCGAGGAGGAGAGGGATTACCAACTCTGGATCATTGGATATATCATAGTCGGACCCGGCCTTTTGCTTCGTAAACCTATGTAAACCAGCTGGGCTAAGGTGTCAAGCCGCGCCGAAGTATCGGATATCTCCTATTTGTTATTTAAGGAAGGGATACTTATATAGCGCCCTACATTTTACAACTCTAGTGTAATACTAAGTATACTGTTTGCAGTAAACTTCATATTTTCTGTGAAAGTAAACGATGGTCCCGTTCTTAGTTGAATTCGCGGAAGGTGAATTCTGGTCCCGGCCTTTCCATTCGCCCCTTCGCCCCGAGCCAGAAAAAGGAACGACGCACGCATGCGGCGGCCCGTCCATATGGGGTGGTAGGGCGCCTGCGACAGAGGTGTGCATGTTGTGAGTTCCATGGTATGGCCTGCATGCACTTTGGCATAAAAAATACACCTGAGGCACTCACCATGGTGGTGTCTGCTCCGGGCCTTCATATTAGATTTAATTAGGCCGAGGTTTCAGAATTAATTCAGGTTAAATTAATTTCCAGACAGTCAGACAGACGTGCATGGCCATTTCCGTCTGTCTGACTGAGAGACTTGACCTAGGGATTGACAGAGCTTCATGTGTAGGAACTGTACTGTGCTCTATATATCTCTGTGGTTCTCTTGTGCTCTGAGTATTGTATGCGGCCACCAACAGGAACTTTTTGTAGACTGTGGGGGTTCATAGACTTTCTGTCTAGTGAATAGACTGATCAAATATTTATTTCCATCCATCTGTATCGGTTTAGACAAGTACGTTCGGACAACGTATTTGCTCTTGTCCTCTAGTAGGAGAAGGCCAGGAATTCAGGAGTATAGCAGTTTGAGAAGTCTTCTAGACAGGCTAGAGGATCGATATGGGAGGGCTCATAGGATTCCACTGGAGGAATCTCAAGAGAGGTGAAACTCTACTTTTCACTTTTTCTAAGACTGAACAAAAAACCCCTGCCTCACCGGTTCATGGCATACTGTTTGCAGCAAACTTCAAATTTTTTAACCTTCACAAAAAAACCTTTGCCCCACCAACTCATGGCATATACTGTTCGCAGCAAACTTAATTCAATTTTTTTAAGCTTCATAAAAAAATTTTGCCCCACCAACTCATGGCATATACTGTTCGCAGCAAACTTAATTCAATTTTTTTAAGCTTCATAAAAAATTTTTGCCCCACCAGCTCATGGCATACTGTTTGCAGCAAACTTCAAATTTTTGAACCTTCACAAAAAAACCTTTGCCCCACCGGCTCATAGCATACTGTTTGCAGCAAACTTCAAATTTTTTAATCTTCACAAAAAAACCTTTGCCCCACCGGCTCATGGCATACTGTTCGTAGCAAACTTCACATTTTTTAACCTTCACAAAAAAACTTTTGCCCTACCGGCTCATGACATACTGTTTACAGCAAACTTCAAATTTTTTAACCTTCACAAAAAAACCTTTGCCCCACCAGCTCATGGTATACTGTTTGCAGCAAACTTCAAATTTTTTAAGCTTCATAAAAAAACATAGGGGTGTAAAATCTCTTTTAGACGGGGGGGGGGGACCCCGTCGGCAGGGCAGGTAGGAGCCTGCCCGATGGAGGGGCCCCGTCCTTCGGACGGGGCCGCAGAGCGCAAACGGGGGGGGGGACCCGTCGGATCGAACAGGGGGGGGGGGACCGCGTGGAGTTTGTGCGCGCGATCAAAATTAATTTTTCGAGTCTGTCATTGAATGATTTATCTGCCCCGCCATATCCCACCTTCTGTGAACAGTCGCTTTCTTGTATGGTTGTTCTGTTTTCTTTTGCTTTACACTGCTGCTGACTGTGATGCCCTCACACCGCTCACTACTGCTGATTCTGCTGCTCAAGCCCGGACCCCATTGAGATCTGACTGGCTCACCAAGAATTTTGGCTGCCTTTCTGCAGGCGCATAACGACTGCCCTGATACATAAGGGCACATCGATCACCTAATATCTATATCGTAAGTGTTTCTGCCTCTACCATTCTTTGTTTAATAACAAATTAGAAAAAATTAGAAGCTGATTAATGACACCTCATGACGCAGTTGAATTTAATTGATGCTGAAGTTAATTTTATTCAAGTTACAAAATGTTACAAGAAGATTTTAGCTAGAATTTTAGAAGTTTAAGTATGTTTTAAGTTAGAGTTGAGAATAGTTTAGGCTTCATGAAGGTTATCATCTAGGTTGTCTTCATGACCTAGCACTTTTTCTCACCTAGAGCTCTCCGAACGGGGGGGTCCCCGTTCACAGGGGTCTGATCTCCCTAGAGCTCGAACGGGGGGGACCCCGTCGGATCTGGAGTCCTAAGAGCTCGAACGCACCCCCCCCCCTGTTCTTACACCCCTATTATTCATATATTGATATGGGAAGGGGAACCTGTTGTATGCATGTACCATGATCATGGACGTACCTCTCAGTGCTCTCACCCTATCTCACCCCTGGGGGCCACGGCATGTCCCGTAGGGACATTACAATTTATTGTATCGATAGAAGTTTTGTCACACTTTTTCAAGAATTTTAATTATTAATTATCACAGACAGTGCATGAGGATGAGATAATTCCGTCTGCAAAAGTCCCCGAGTGGCGGCTTCTCGGTGGGCAGCAACTCGGGGAAGTCGGGGGACGGCGAGAATATGCAGTGGGGGGCAGGAGGAGGTCGGGGAGGAGTGGACAGCCTGGTGCTTGAACTGCAACCAACACAGTGGGTCGAGGCTTCATGAGGAGGGCAGCCACGAGTTCATGGGTCAGGATGTTGTTCAGGGGGTGGAGTCTGGAAGTAGAGGGCAGGTGCTCTTGGACGAGCAGAGACTGCCTGGCTCGCGAGATGTTGACGAGACAGGTCCGTCT